>JAQIVZ010001037.1:0-42375 GCA_034700945.1 Arrhopalites spinosus | reverse complement strand
AATAAGGACTCGATCCTCATTGACTGGATCAAAGCTAGTCAAGGGTACGTCCCACCCTCCATAACCACCAAACTACCATTAGGTACTTTAAATTAAATTAAATACCTACTTCGTCTTTTTTGAAAAATAATACGGTTACGATTATCGTGTCCTGCATATTAATTCATGATCCTAGATTGTCCCGATGACATGATTTTGGAAACTTCCGGTGACATTAATGAAGAATTTGGCTGGAATGTGAAACAATTTCCAGACATGTTAAAATATTTTGATGATATCACGGCCCTTAAAACATGGTGGATAGACTTTGCTGATAACGAATTCCCAGAAAATTTTAATTTCACAAAATTTGAGGACATTGCTGGGGCCTGGCTCATTTACAATTATACAGAGCTTGGAGTTGACTCTGGGATGGGTGAAAAAATTCCAACGTTTCAATTCGAAGCGAAAGAGCCTGACCATTTTTACAGTGCGGTTTTTATACGATGCTACTTGAATCAGTCAACATCAATAATTGTCTATCATGGACTCAATGAAACGGTTGAAGTTGGAAGTCCTGACGTAGATGACTGGCAGGAAATGAGTATTAATCTACCTCACGGTATTAGCAATGTAAGAAATTCTTACTCAGCATCTTGGTTTTTATTTGAAGTTGAATTCTCAAAGAAATAATTGATTAATTGATAATTCAATTGATAATTGATCTCAAAGAATTATTTGTTTCCCTCAATTCCAGTTCTCTGTACAAGTTAATTTGGATGGTGAAGGGGACTTTGTTTTTATTGACATGATGACAGCAGTTCCTTGGCCTGTCGAAGATTGTCAAACAACTACTGCATTGCCCAGTAGTTCAACCACAATTGGTAGTAAAATTTTACAACAGTAACATGAAATCACAGAAACCACTATAACATATGGTAATATACAAGTTATGGTTGTATAGCAGAATGGACAACTCAGAAATCGAGTACCGTAGAAATGTCGACGAAAGAAGTTGAGGATGGAAGCACACAAACCACGAGATGGGAGGAGTCCACTGAAGAAACAACGGAAGCTGAGGAATCCACTGAAAGAGGTACGGAAGGTACAGAAACAACTAAAAAGCCTTCAACACCACCAACCTTTGTCAGTCAGACAACAACAACCCAAGAAGACACCACTGTTAATCATTCCCCCTCCGTTACACAACCTCTTGGAATGAATTTTGTAGTCATCTTTAGCTCTTTAATTTCAACCTTGTTTTACTTGTGAACTTAACACAACTCTTTGGAGCATAAAATTGTAATAAACATATTAGCAGCATATTATAATCAAAACGTCTTCATCATTTTTTTCTCATCCATCCCATTTTAAATGACAATTAAAAAATCTTCTATGCCACACTCAATGACTTTCTGGCGGCATTTTACTCCCCCCCCTTCCTCCTCGTTGTCTCTGATTCAATATTTTTCTTTATTTAGGAGAATTTGTCGTTTTTCTTTAATTTCGTAAAAATAATTGTGATATCTAGTCAGTGCAAATAGTAATCTATGTATGTGACAATGGTTCGAAAGTTGAAAAAGTCAAAAAGGAAGCAGAAGAAGCCCAAAGTTGTGTCGTCAACTTTAAAGATTCATAGTCGAGTCAGCTCTAAGAAGACTAGTAAACGTAAGTAAATTAATATAACAATTAAATTTGCATTTTCTATTTTTTCATTATAATTATATTGTTTCCTATGTTATGTTACTCAGAGTTAAATCTTCATAGTTAAATATTCACATCGGGTTTTGATTGTTTACTTATTATGATTACAGGTAAGAGGAAAGATGTACGAAACCTGCAAAAGAAGCAGATTCATAGTATGATGTCACAAGGACTGTCTGATCAAAAGAGCAATTCTTCTAAACCTAGTTCAAGTCAGGAAGAATCTTCCCAAGGGACTTCCGAAAATAACATTGAAGCAAGTGGAGAGAAAGTTGGAGACGACCAGAAAAGTGACAATGATGATGATGATGAAGACAAGACAAATGATAGTGACGATCATCATGAAACAATTATAAACTGGTCATCATCTGAAGATGAGAGCTTGAAAGAAAATTTTAATGCTTCCACCGTCAACATTGACTTTGATAACTCGAAACAAGATGAAGATGAAAGCGTCAATATGTTCAGTTCTGACGACGAACCAGGAGAAATGCGGTTTCATTTATCTCCACCAAAGAAACTACAGAAACTTGATTTAATTGAAAAATCTACGAATGGTTATGAGGTTATGGGCGATGATGACGATAACACCAAAATTTTAAGGAATATTCAGAATAATAATGATGGTGAGGATTTCAGTCTAAATGATGAAGACGAAGATGACCAGCTACAGAATGAACAAGACGATGAAGTGGAAAATTATGAAGATGACCAGATACAGAATGAACAAGACGAAGTGGAGAATTATGAAGATGACCAGCCAGAGAATGAACAAAATAATGAGTTACAAGATGAAGAAGACGACGAAGTGGAGAATTATGAAGATGAACAGCTACAGAATGAACAAGACAATGAGCCCCAGGATGAAGACGGTGAAGAGAATTATGAAGATGACCAGCTACAGAATGAACAAGACAATGAGCCCCAGGATGAAGACGGTGAAGAGAATTATGAAGATGACCAGCTACAGAATGAACAAGACAATGAACCCCAGGATGAAGACGGTGAAGAGAATTATGAAGATGACCAGCTACAGAATGAAGAAGAAGATGAAGTAGAAAATTATGAATATGATCAGCTACAGAATGAACAAGACAATGAGTTACAAGATGAAGAAGACGACGAAGTAGAAAATTATGAAGATGACCAAGCACAGAATGAACAAGAAGATGAAGTAGAGAATTATGAAGATGGTCAGCTACAGAATGAACAAGACAATGAGCTCCAGGATGAAGACGATGAAGTAGAGAATTATGAAGATGACCAGCAACAGAATTATGTAGATAATGAACTACAGGATGATGAAGACCAGCAGAATTGTGAAGATGACCAGGAAATGTCCGATTCGGATTTAAATATTACAAACTCTGGTCGAAAGAGTAAACGGGGTATGATATATTTTATTATTTTCTACCCACACTTAATTAAAAATATTTTTATGTATTAATTGTATTATGAAATGTGTAGATTTGTGATAGTAGGCATACAATGGTATACATGTGTGCAATTTGATACTAATTTTGTATATTTTAATCTAAAATTGAACAGTTTCTGCAAGATTAGCTGCGAAAGTGGCAGCCAAAAGGTGTCGAGAAATAGCTAAGGAAGAGTACAAGTCAGCAATGGAATATATGGAAAACATTCAACGAAGAAGTGGATTTCATCGTGTTAAAGTAAAAAAAGAGGATACTAGAAAAAAGACAGATGAGAAGATTGTTTTGAAAGAAGTTCGAGTCAACCTTATTGATTGTTACAAATTTCCCGAATTGGCTGGAGTACCTTTCCTTCCTAAAAAAATCAAATCTTCACATCGTAAGAAAACTCAAAAGTTAAGAAATCCTCAAGTCAATCTTATTGATTGTTGCAAATATCCCATTGTGGCTAAAGGAAAAGTCAAAAAGATCAAAAGTCCAGAGATTCAAGATGAAGGCAGTAGTAGTTCAACTACTGAATTTTGTCATGATCCAAGTGAAGATTTATACCACCAAAATGACAATTCTATTCATTCTGATTTTGAGGAAGTTAAAATTGAAGCTGAAGAAGTTGAGATAAAGTATCAGGTTCGTGTGCCATGTACTTATTGTGACTCTACCTTCGAGGATCAGTTCGATCTAGATGTTCACATTACTGTTCATCATGCCAAAATCAAGGAAGGAATTAGTGTCGTTGATTACACGATTGATGTTTCTAGTAGTTCTTCATCTTCAGATAGTGACGATTCAGACTCATCCTCTGATTTGACTTTTTATGAAAATGGATATGATGAAGATTGTTCTGACTTACCTGCTGAATCGACCATTAGTAAGTGCTTTATTTGTGAAAAGACTTTCTCTAAAATTGGTCTACAACTACATTGCCAAAGAGTGCATATCCATGAGTGTTCAATTTGCTTGGCAACATTTGGATCCATAACAAAATTTGATTATCACATACAAGAATCGCATCCCGAGCTTCATAGTTAAATCCAAAGACAAAGAGTAACAATGCCTTCCACATTTTTCCATTATATCTATTCGTCTTCTACACCTTGTCTTTTTAAAGTTTTGATGAATTCATCTTGATTTTGTTTATAAAAAATGATTAATATTTCTTGTTAAAAAATAGTCGAGTATAACTTTCGAAAGATTATTTGTTTGGTTTGTATAACTAAATATTTTAATTGTACCTATTCTCTATGAATATAAGCACAAGGAGTTTATTTTTTGTACAATTAAGCTCAACTATATTTTATGAACATTGGTAGTAAGTACCAAGTCTGATATAAATTTTATTATATGAGTCTTATAATATGACTTATGCTGTTTGGATATTTGTTTTATTGTGAACAATCTATAATATTAAACCACATTAATATGAGACAAAAGTGATGAGAAACAAATCTTGTTCATACTTGATTCACGATTTATTGAAACAATATTGAAATAATATTATTATTTTATTCTACACTATTTAACACACAACAGGTATGCATGTAGTAGTTTTGAATCAGTACACTCCGCACGTTTGTTAATTAACAATTTATTATAATAACGTAATAATATATTTCATATAACGAAATTTCAGTGTAATTCCGATCCCGCACATTATAATTCACTATTAGAATGATTTCCTCACTAACTACTCTCTACAAGATTGTGTAGATTATAATATATTAGATTATATACTTTACAAAAAAAACCATCAAAAACTTAACTATCATAATGTATACAGATACTACTTAATATGGCATGTATTTTACTCAAGTCCTTAAACGTATATATTATGTATATTATACCAGTCACCCCGAACAATTCTTTATTCGTTTTCAGACACAGTTTATCAATAATTGCACGTAACATATGAGCAGTTTAATATACTTTACATCATTTTTCTAGTTTTTCTTTTTTTTAAACTAATGTAGGGACGGGGAAAAGGCAATGTATAAATTATTAAGGTCACTACAAACTAGTCGTACTGTTTTTTTTATATCCACAATCGGGGATACAATAACATTCAACGTATTTTTTCTACGTACATTTTTTTGACATATTTGATAACTGACTCATAAATTCACAATACAAGACTCTTTATTATAATAATAAGTGTAATATACTTTTCTTACAAATTGCGATACGAATTACACAGTTTATAATTGTTTTTTTACCATCATTATTTAAGGGCATGATAATAGACTTAATATAATAAAGGGCAACAAAATCTGGGACGAGTCTCAAATTATATTTTTAACACAATTTCATAACATTGTTATTTAGTATAGCATGATACGTACATTACACATGTATCTATAGTCATTAAATACAACTAACTTAATTTATATTTGACATACTAATTTGACTGACGTACCATTACTATTACCAAACAAAAAATGAAAAGCAAAAAAAAAAGTTTGACTTGGACATTATAATAACTCGTATTTTTTTCAACATATAGAAAATGTGGACGTCATTTCAGCATTCTTGAAAGTTTCAAAAAAAAGAAAGAATTATTTATATTAGAGAGAAATATATATTAATAAAAATTCATCTGCATGTAATTTATGAATAAGAAAATTCTTCCCCTTTCTAATTTACAATTTGTTAGTATAGTACTCACACTAATACGTAACATATATATTAGCTGACTTATGAGCAAAATTGTTTTTCTCAGACATAATTAATTTTTATATGTATTGATTCAAGGCTTCTGTTTCATTACAAAAAAGGCGTACTTCTTCTTAAGATTCTCTTCTGTTTACTTCAAAAGCATGGTGGAATTTGTCTGTAAGGAGAGAAAATAAAGTATTATTAGTTGTCATAATATTAAACACACACGAGGCTTCATAAAAGTTTATTATAATGTGAGATCTGTAGGGAATGCCTCCTTTACCTTTCTTAAAACAAAATTAGCATTCTTGATACTGTCAAAGATTTCCGATCTTGGATCACTTGTAGGACTAGTAGGACTTGTTATTTTACTACCAGGAGAACCGGCTGACAATGATTTAGTTGAGCCATTATTTGCCAAACCCAGACTGGCTGGTCTCTTTGTCTCTAATTTGTCCATTGGAGGAGGTGGTGGTATGACTGCTGCTGGTCCTGGTTGAATGTCTGTGACACTATTCCTCTTGACGATTTCAAAATTTCTGGAAGGTCCTTTGACTGGAACATTTTTTGAAGCTGGGGCTGCACTAGTTGACTCAACCATGTTAAACTTTCTTGGTTTCTCCAACTGCTCAATAATTATAGGCTTATCCCCATTCTGCATTGATTTTGATGGTGATGGTGTCACTTTCTCTGGTTGTTTAGATTGTCGTTGTAAGCTCGAAAAGAAGTTATTATTTGATGTTAGATTAGCAGCTATAATTTTCAAGAAAAAAAACATAAATTAAATTTATTTGTTTTTAAATGGTGTCTGAATTTTAGTTTTAGTGGCTCGGATGCTAAAAATTATTTTTGAATAAAAATGGATTCCCACTCACCAATACTACTGACTTTACCAGTTGAAATAGGGGTTGGTGTAGGGGCAGTTTCTTGGGTTGTTAATGTGGGAGTTTTCTTCAAGATGACATTACCATTTTCTCGACCATTTAATTTGACCACCCCACTACTACTACTCCCCGTTGTTTCATTTTTATCCTGAATTTTTAAATTAGGATTTGAATTGTAAGCTCCATTAATGTTCACTTTGGTTGAATTATTATTATTAACTACAGGGTTGGGTTGTGCAGTGATGTTAGGTGTAGGTGCAGCTGCTGTGACTTTAAGAATAAACAAATTTTGTTACTACAATGAAGTACAACTACAAGATATATTTTTAAACAACTCTTTTTAATTATATTTACCTTTAAGTTGTTGTTTAAATATATTATTATTACTAAGATGATTGGAAACATCACTACTGCCCACAATGATGATGGATTTATTCCCAACATTCTTAATATTTCCACCACCACTCAACTCAGCAACTGGTTGTTGTTGTTGTCGAGAGGTTTCAAAATTATTTCCAGTTGAAATACGATTTGTACTTGTAGAAATTCTAATTGCACCTTCAGTAGGAGAAGGAGTGTGCCGTTCACTCTCAGATTTTGAAGATATTGATGACAATGAGGACGTTGATGGAGAAGGAGTTCGTCGGAAATTGTCCATATTGAATGAACCTGCTTTCATCACTTTTTGAACCATCATAGTTGAAGAAATGGACGGGGCACTTGACTGACTACTAGTAGTACTGAATGGAATTGAAGGGGCTGGTGAACTTTCTTTACTTGTGAAAGGAGATGTAGTGCTATTTGTTCCACTTCCTGGTAAACTTCCATTGTGATTACCCATTTTTTGTTGTTGATGTTGTTCAAATACTTTTTGTATAGAGGCAATATTTCCCTTCAAATTTTGTGCTGGAATTGGAGCCTCTTTCCCAGGCTCGACAGGTTTTACTCCTTGGAAAAACTTTTTCTTCTCAGAGAGACCTGTTGACAATTGACATGTAAAAGTAATTTAGTGAAATAATTCTTTGTATTAAATAAATGTACATTTAAATTAAATAACTTTTAATTTTCTCTTCTTTTTACCTGAGGACGAGCCATTAGTGGGAAGGGGAGATGAAGAGGTTGAATCTGACATACTTGCAATGACAATATTGGATGTAGATGCATTTGATGATGCTGGTCTTGAATTAGAACTACTACTGTAGTCTGATGCAGTGTCATTATCTTGATTATTATTGTTATGGAATGAACTTGTCAACGGATGAAATTTTCTTGTCTCTCCATATGATGAAATCTTGACAGATGACTTTTGAGTATTACCATTAGTAACATTGTTGCTCTGGACCATGGTAGGAGGACGTGATAGATTATTTGTGGTATTATTGTTATTATTTTCAAATTTAGATTTTTTAATTCTTTCCAGACTACTATTGACAGAATTTGAGGATGGAGACGGAGACTGTTCATTCAAAATAATGTGAGAGTCAGGTTCAGAAATGTCAATAGAGTTCTGTGGGGTGGCATGAGAATTTTGTCGTTCTTTCTCACTTTGTTCCAATCTTTGTTTCCAACTTGTGACAACATTTGACACAGGACTACCAACAGAGTTTTTGTTATTAGTCATTGACTCTGTTGAACTAGAGCTCATGGCATTCATTGTGTAAATGGCTGAAATTGATTTTGGTCGAGTGGGTGGTGGTTGATTGGTTGTTGTATCATTATTTGATGAAGGATTTGTTGTTGTTGTAGCTACACTGGGCTTTGTTAGCGGTGGAGTGGTGGCTGTGACAGGACTGACAAAGGAATGAATTCTTTTTGCTACAGAACCAAGGGCGGGTTGTCTACCTTCATTTGCTTTTGAATTAAATTGACCCATTCCCATTATATAATCATTATCCCTTTTGACAGAGACAGAGCGTTGTGGACGATCTCCCCACGTTCCCAAATTTATTGTTGGTGGACCCGTGTAACGATAAATTTTTGGTTCGTCATCTGAATCAACTGGTTTCAATGTCACAGGTTTCTTTTCTCGAAGCTGAACCATTTCATCAGTCTCTTCATGACTAAAATGAATTAAATTAAATTTAACACATAAATTATAATTTGAAAAGATGAAGCATAGGATTAAAATTTTTATAAAAAATTAAATTTACATACCTTTTACGTTCCTTGCTTTCGACAGGCATGTCTTGTTTAGTCTGTGTCAGTGTCTCAACAATGTGAGGAGAATCTTTGACGCTATCGACTAACGGGGATGATTGTGAAATTTGTGAGGTTGAGAATTTCTCTACTTGTTCTTCCTCTCTCAACTTGTCTTTAGTGGACTTTGTGAGCGGAACAGAATGGACTACTTGAGGTTTAAATGAATCCGAACTTTCATTCAAAGAAGGAGACGAATTTTCCACGCTCTCCAACTCCTTTGTTGGTGGTGTCACCAATGAATGTAAAATATTTGAGTCTTGTGTTGTTGGTGAATGAGAAATTGGCAATGGTTTCTCTTGACTGGGCGTTTTCTCTTGACTGTGTACTTGGACTTTGGTGGTAATCACCGTTTCGTCTTTTGATTTGACGACAAGCTCCGTAACATCAGACTTGTTTTGAAACACTGGGTCTTCCTCTCCCTTCACTTTGGGAGACTCAAGTGCAATATTTGATTTACTTTGATGGTCCACTACGTCCTCCTCCTCTTCCTCCTCCTGTTGTCGTAACAAAATCACAAACAATTAGAATTGAACACTATCTTAAGTTCTTTCCTTATCCCCCAAAACATTTAGTGCAACTAAATCAATAATTATTATTAGTCATCGTACAACATGTCAAATGTTAAAATGGGATTGGATAAAAAATCACAAAATTAAAAAAAACCCGCTCGATTTTTTCCTACGTCTACTCGTATCAATTCATTGCACTTACGTCATTCATTCTATTTGCTATTATACATTTATCCACTTTAAAAACTAATAATTATTTTGATGAAACTAATTAATTCACTTGATTATTTCTCTGTCAAGTACTTTTCTGGTGAATCATGGACTGTGGAGAGTGAAATCAGCAAAAATTGAAAAGATTAATTTGATAAGATATTTTTTTTTTTTACAAAAATGACTAAACTTGGGCTATTTTTTGATTTAACTAAAAAAATGCATTTACTATTCACATGATCTTACTCTTACTGTTAAAAATATAAATAGGATTCATTTATTATGTTTTACAGAAGAGAAAGAGGAGATAAATTCCATTTTTCCACGTCGCATGTGCAGGGACTAAACTACATGTACATATAGTGGTTTATATATCTTTATTAACATTATGTCTTCTGCATTGTTACCACAATTTGAGAATCCTAGTTGAACATGTGTAATTATGTAGTATGTGCACACACATTTATTTATTTCTTGCCATATTTACAACATGACTCTCATAACCGACGACGACAGAGGCCTGAATTAAAATATTTCCATATTTCTAATAATCCTCAGTCTCTCTCTCTCTCTTTCCCTCTACTCAGATAAATATGCCATCAAGTTTGATGGGATGTAATAAAATTGGAACAACTTGTGAATATAATTAGCCTCCATGTACTCTCCTCAATGACAATGACAACAATCAATATTATATATGAGTGTCGTCCCCCAAGGTATCAACAGATCCCATACAACTAACTAATAAATAATAAATAAAATACTAGGACTAACACGAAAAGTTTTTGATAGATACTACAAGTACAGTCGTATTTTCCAATAGAAACGCCACTACTCTCTAAAACACACATACACGTACACAGGTTAATCAAAGTTCTCTCCCGACTCTGTTTTTCCAACTGGAATTGAAATTCAATTATTGAATTGATGAGGCGAGTGCACAAAATGCAGACAGATGAACTTCTCTCTGGAGCTACAAAAAAAACTATGGAATTCTAGGGAGACTGAAAATGAAAAGGATAAACAAGAGAGAGAGAGAGAGAAACCAATGCACATTTCATGCACCGAGCATGCTAATCCTGATTGTCGATATCGATCCATGTACAAAAAAGAGATCACTTGTTTTTTTAACCAAGTAAATGAAGGCATTGACAAGAAGGGTTTGTCCAAAAATAAAGAGAGCAGTTTTATATTTTGGACAAAATAATGATTATTTCTATATCCATTTTCAACCATGAGGATAGAGAGATGGTCCTATAGGTGGGGAATCTGGGGATTGAAAACACAAGCATATGGTTTTTATGAGCCTGCTCTCTGTGATGTAACACCTGATATAGCCGCACCATATTTTCCACGGCAATCTATTATAACGAAACGACAAGATTAGATTTGTTCTCTAGTTGGCTCTGGTACTTATATAAGTGGACATGTTCGCGTAATAAAAAAAATTTGATTCCATATTCACCATCAATGTCCTTTTGTTAAAACAAGTGATGGAAACAAATGAATGACAAAAACTGGAAAATTAATAAGTGCAAAATCCTTTCTCCATCTATTACACACGTATACATATGTAGATATGGTCAACGATAAGAGAATTAAATTGGGCTAAAATTGTATTAATAAGTGGATGGACATAAACCATGTACAAAAATTGTCTCGACAAGATTAGTACATGGACTAAATGGACCTGAGTAGGTTGCAGTAAAAAAAAGAGGGAAAAATTATTTAATGAATAGAAACATGTGAAAGGAATGATCAACGTGTAACATGTCGTGTAAGGTAAAAAAAAGTTGCAACTTGCCTTTTCAATCAATTTAGTTGTTGGTTCACTGTCCGTATCAAAACTGCTGGACTTGGAACCAGCCAAATGTTTTTGGAGAAATTGTTCTTTCCATTGTTCAAATTGGGATTCCAATTCAGATCGAATGGAGGCCAAGAGTTCAGGATTTTGTGAGATGTCAGGGTCCAAGTCTTGGAAGCTGAGTACACTATTTGCTTTTCTAAATCCATCATTTGTTGTTGAGGGTGGAGAATTTCGTCTGTTGTTGACAAGTTGGGAATTGCCACTAGCCTTTGTCCTCATGTCCAGTTGATTAGCTCTACTTCCATTATGACCACTATTATTCACACTTGACAAATTCTGCATAGAACCAGTCCGTCCAACCGATTTACTCTGACCCGATTGATCTTTCCCTTTGGCATGTACTCGACCAGCTGTCAAGTCTTCATCGCTACTTGAAACGTATGTCTTTAGAACAGCATTCATTTTACCCTCTTTAGAAAATAACTTTCTCTTCATTTTGACCGCGTCATATTCAGACTTGTGAGAGAATGACTCGGATTTTGGTAGTTTTCTCCCAGGTGCTGATTTTTTACTTAATTTTGAACTGGTTTGGAGTGAATCTTCATCAGCTCCACTTGAGAATTTCAATTCTTTTTCTTCATCATTGGAAGAGGAAGAATAGGCTCCATCATCCTCAACTTCTCTCTCTTCATCCTCACTTGGGGGATTTGGTGAAGAGGTGGATGAAGTCACATTATTTTTATGAAGCAAATTGGTCATTGAGGGGGTTTGAGCAAAATCAAAATTGTTATTGACTATTCCACCTTCTTTGTCTTCATCGTCCACTTCAATCCCTTCAAATGCCTTGTCAATAATCTGGAAAAATGTAATCAAGTATCTCATTTAAGTAGGTATTTATTTACATTTACATCAACAAGTTTATTTTTCTCATTTAAAAATCTTTTTTTAGTCATTCCAAAAGAAACTTAAAATGGAAAAACATTCTTGTCTTTTATAGAATATTTTTACTTGAGAATTTTAGTAAAGAAAGAATACCTCTTGTTCTTTTTCAATTTTGGCTTGAAGAAGTTCTCTCAATGCATTTTCATTCTCTGGTTGTTCCAAGGAATGAATGGAAGAGCGTCGAGAGGAGCCATTAGATGAAATATCCTGTGGAAAATTATACAAACAATTAAAAATTTAAATTATTTTGATATTTTAAATTCAATTTTTATGTAACAAAAAGATTAAAATGAATGGATATAGAAATTTTATACAAAAAGATTGTTAACCTTTTCTGAACGATCCATCATGTCAGGAGAAGGAGTAATAGTTTCTGTAGCTGAAATTGATATAATTTAAAAATAAAAAATATTAAATATTATTATAGGCATGATTGTGCAAGAAACACATGTTTACAATTTTCGAAAAAAGAGAAATAATTATTAAAAATTTGCTTGTTTGGTTACCTGGAATTCCCGAATCTGTGTAGGAAGCCTCACTCTCTGATGATAGAAGCACCGTATCGTCTTGAATGTCCTGGACATCAACTACTAAAAAAGAATAGTACAAATAATTATTAGAAAAAATTAGACAAAAATAAAAGAGATGCTCATGTTATTTTTTTTTCCTCTTTGACACTAGCTTTGATTTGAAAGCTAAAGTATCAAATGGTAGCAAGCTGTTTTACAGTCTAATAAGAGAGTTGAAGCCTGAATTAATTTTCCATACTCATTATTAACTGCAAAGAATAATGAAAAAAAAACAAACGAGACCAACCAACGAATACGATTTTTTTTACTGCTTATACATGCAGTCAACACAAAAACTCAACTTTTCAACGTCAGACTTGAATGATTAAAAATAAACGACATTCAAATATATAATTAAATACAAAACGAGAGAGAAGAAAAAAACATGAAAAAATTTAATAATACCTAAAAGTACTGTTGTAAATAATAGTAAGACTGTAATTTTTTTCCATACTCAATATGCAACACTCAATACAATAGGGATAAAAATACATACCTAAGACAAAAAAATTAAAAGAAGAATATATAATACATAAATATGTATATAAACTCTTGGGTCAAAAGATAGTTAATGATAAACACAACATAATTAAAAGACTTTGACTCTAAACGTAGAGTCATTTAACGAACAATGCCACACATAAGGATGATGCGATCCTCCAAGAAAACTGAACAAACCATGCATCACTCCATATGAATGGAAATTTCAATTTTAAATGACACACAAATCAATCCAATTTTTGACTATTCTTGTGGTTAATAGTCACACGGATATTTTGAGCATAAATTAAAAGGCAAATTAATAAATAAGCTTTCAAAAAATAAAATTTCTTTTTACAATTTACAACTAAAAAATTTACAAGACGGACAAAAAACAATCAAGGCACAAAATATATAGACTAGACGGCAAATTACTGATGTTCAATATACATTATGTACACAAAAAAAAGAAGAAATTAATACTCTAGTTAGTTAAATTGATATATGAAGAGAAAAATTGGTATGCATGATTTATTATGAAGAAAATAAATTTGATTGTTATTGACATCACCACCTTTGTCATCCGAGTCGGAGGGATTTAGATCACTTGATGAAAGAGAAATATTCTTTGGTCGTCGAAGTAGAGGAAGAGGAGTTGAAGATTTAACGGCAGAAGAAGTAGTAGAAGAAGAAGAAGCTTTTGTATGAGAAATCACAGGTATTTTATTAGTGGAATGACTTGTTAGTACACTTGGATTATGATTATTTTTAGTAGAAAAGGAGGGAGAAGAACCACTTGTCAAAGTACCTTCAATATCATGAAGGGAGTCGTGATTTTGCCATCTATTTAAAGATGGTCCACCCAACCCACCACCAGTAGTAGTCCCAGTCGTAGTCCCAATTTTATTTTTCCCATAAGTACTAGATTTTTTCTCAAGGTAATGATCCGAGACAGTTCGTGTAAAATTCCCAACTTGTTCATTATCATTATCCTCATCATTTACTGAACCATCAACTGGATTGCCCAAATTTTTTTCGCTAAGACTACTATCACTTTTAATGGGACTACGTCGAGAACCTGTCATCACAATTGTCACATTTGAAGTGGGTGCAGTTCTTTTGGATGATGTCGTTGATATTTTATCTTTTTTATTATTGGTAGTTCCTCCGGATCCTTGACTTGCTGCCAATTCAAACAGCTCCAGATCGGTGTCTTCTAAATCGTCCGATTCGGAACTTTCCCTTTGATGTTTTCTCTCCTGGATTGATTCATGAATAATGTCATTGTTCATTATATTATTCTTATTAGTGCTAGAAAGCGGAGGGAGGCCCGTTGAATTTGTCGTCAACAATTTTTTATTATCATGTGAAATATCCGATTTTGTTTTAACTGAATCGGTGGAAATGGACAAGTGTCCAGAGTCTCCTTGAACAAGTTTAGTTTTTCGAGGCTCAACTTGAGGGAGTGCAGAGGAAGAGGATAAGGGAGATGCATATAGAATAGTTGAAGAAGAAGATTGAGAGGTAGCAGAAGAATTTGAAGATGGAACAATTACATTTTTAATAGTACGAGGATCAGGAGCACGGGATTTTTTGGTGTAATTTCTAATAGGAGAAGGATTTTGAGGAGGTTTATCATTGGACGATACATTTTTATCAACATCATCATGCACTACACTATCGACTTTCAACGATTTGTCTTGTTTGGAGGAGAAACGTGCTTTATGTTCTTGAAGAACATTGTCGGGAAATAATTTGACCCCAATTCTATTGACATTTCTAGTTGGTAAGGGCTTTGACTCATTCTCATCATCAGCATTTTTCTCTTGTGAAGAATTTCCTGACACGCTACTGTCAACTGTAGCGTTAGTAGCACTGACGGGCCGGGGTCTGGGCCTTGGTTTTGGTTTGGGCTCAGTCTCAGTTTCATTTATTGAGTCTGGCTCGACTAGAACTGACTTTGCTCTCGGTGTACGAGGTTTACGAGGCGGTGCCGATGGAACAGCGACAGAAGAGGAAGAATTTACAAGGGCTGCTAGATTCAAAGTGCATGCCAAAACGCACAACATTATTTACAAAATACAACAAAAAAGTATTTACATGCTATTTACTATTGAGAAAAATACAGGGTTCTTTTTTTATATAATTTAGCGAGAGAGAGAGAGAGAGAGAAAAGATGGAAGATAAAGGTTCTGTGTTGAATGCAACACAAATGTATTTTGGCGATGAACAGAAAGAAAAAGAATTGTGATCTTTTCATTTTTTTTGTAAAAAAAAGGTCGTGTACCGTAAGTGTACAGTGGTGAGTGCAAATTGGTGGCTTTTTAAGGACTACATGTTAGTGTTTATTTTATAGACAGACACAATTTTTGTGTAGTTTTTTTAGCTGTGTAAGACTATTTGTTTTTTTTTGACTATTTGCAATTAAAGCTCATCTAATTTAATAAGCGAATGTCTTAAAATGTCTTGCTTGGGTAAAAAAAAATTATTTAGCGCTTTGTTTTTCACAATTTGCAAATTTACAATATGTTAAAATGACTGTGTTAACATTTAACACGATAAAAAAAGTATTATGTATAATAAAAGAAGCTGGAAGATTTTTTTTTGTGTTTAATCAATTAAAATCCTAAATGGGTATTACTTTTGTTATGCAATAGAAGGAAGATGTTTTTGGTTAATTAAGTGTAAAAAAAATTAATTAAATGGCAAAAGCTACAGTGTGCAACGTTAAAAATAGTGACGACTGACTGTTCTTTTTTTTGCCTATTTGTAGTCGTAAATATTCACATTATTGAGGAATATTTTGTCAAAAATGGGAAGGCAGAGTTTATCAAATGACGAGTTTTTGTATTACAGATTACAGAATAATAAATAATTAGGTTCTTTACAATAAAGAAAATATTGAGATTCACAAAAATGAAAATACAATTGACTTGGAATTTAAATAAACTCTGCCTTCTGTTTCAAAATGTTGTCTAATCGAGTCAAGAATCCTTCCCAACAAGCATGTTCCTCAGACCTCTCTGTTGTGTTTGTCTCTCGAACATGATGGACTAAAAGTTTGGGAGGTTTTTTAGGAATAGGTGGTTTCTTACCTTGATGAGCATTATTTCTACTGGCAACAGGTTGATTATCCTCTACCATAACGGGAGAGGGTGACGAAACTGGACGGCTCATATTTTCTACAGAAAGGACTGGACGGGACTGGACGGACTCACTGCTTAAATTTTCTACTTGACCCTCTGATGACTCTTTTATTGCCGAAGAAGATGATAAATTGGAATGTTTTTCTGAAACGATTTGTTCTTGTGGAACAATTCGTTCTTGAACTTGACTAGATTCGGAATTACTTTCTCCTACAAGATTTGTTGTTGTTGGTATTGGCGATGAAGACGTTGACCCTTGACTTGACCCTGGGCTACTACTTAATGATGAAGCAGAGCTTAGTGGTAAACTTGATTCTAGGGAAGATGTTGGTTCAGAGGATGAATGATTCTCAAAAGTATTTTTAATCACTTCACTTTTTACAATTCTCTCCTCTTGTTCTTCCTCTTCTTTTTGTTCCTTTCCTCGTGTCTCTTTACAGTCTTGATAAGTGTGTACGTCCACTTTCACCTCCACAATTTCTTCCCGACTCAAATTTTTATTATTATTTATTGGACTGGGGGACTCTCTCGTTGAGATGTGACGGGTCGTTGTTAATGTTGTAGATTTTGTGTGTGTGGCTATTGAATTGATTGTAGTTTGTGTTTGATTGATTTCATGCTTTGAGTCAACACTTGTTGTGGACACGGGGAGTGGACAGTCTTCCTCAATTTCGTTTTGAGCTTGAAGGAATGGAATTGTTGGGGGCTTTGGGGCCTTTCTTTTTCTCTGACCACCATTCGAAGAGGCCAAGGACGTTGAAGAAATACTCGAGACTGTTGTTAAATTAGACACTGAATGACATCCAGAGACTCGTGGAAGATTTGATAAATTTCCAATGGCTGGGACTGATTGTTGTCTGTAATTTTTTAAAGAAATAAAACATTAATTACAATTAATTTTGTAATTTATATTAAAAATTAATTTTTACCACTTTTAATATTCCACAATGATATAAAAAAATAATTGACTGGTTTTTTTTAAAAACTAGATATCTACACCTTGACCTCTGTAAGCTCTAAGGATTTCGGATTTGTTTAGAAAATAATTTGAGCACTAAAATAAAAACTTGGCTAACAAACAAACAAAATTAATTAGCCAACTAGTATTACTGCTCACCCGTCAACTTTAGTTCGTGTCACTTTAAACTTGAGCATTACTCAAAAAAAAATGTAGATAAAATGAGGAATAGACAAAACCACGACGTATCTCTCCGGCCTACATATTCTATTTTTCAAGGGTTTATCATTATCACGATTATTTTTTGTCAATTGATATCAATACTATTATACACTATGCATAGTTTGTGCCTCTACTATTATTTTAGTATAAAATAAATGTACACAAGTACAACCGACCTTTTTTTATCACTACAGACCTTTTATAGTTCCATAAAAGGAGCAATTTTTTTTGCACACACAATGAAAAAAAAATGACACTGTCAGGATATTTTCATATGTGAGTCAGTACGGGTAAAGAATTCCCTGTGTTTTTTTTATAGAGTCAAACATGTACCTCACAGGTTCTACCTACCTGTGTACATGATTTTTTGCGTAATAATTTCAAGGATAAATTAATATATATTCTTTTGTCCTAATGAATGTAAAAATTACAAATTGGAATTTAATCTTAATATTAATATTGATAAGATAATTTAAAACAATGATAGTAAAATACTTTTATTAGTTGTAGCTTCACCTTTATACTAGTTTTTGATCATAGTTAAAAATTCTATTTTTACTACTTAAATGATCCACCTTTCTCATATCAAAGGGTTTTTTTAAAAATGGTTTTTAAATGTAAGATGAAACACAAAAAAATAGAACATAAAATGGAATACCTGTCAAATCGATGCATTTGACTATCTTGATGTTCACAAACAACACAAGACTCATGATAGCCACTACTATCAGAACTATGTCTGGAATGATTAATTGGAAGTGGTGGTTCTTTAGGTGGATCTTTTTTCCTTGGAGTGGGTCTCACAGGTGGACTGACAATACTCGTTGTTTGACGTATACAATTATTATCATTTACTGGCGATACGGGAACATTTAGAACAACATCTTTGTGTGTTGGTCCATTCAAGGAGCAAGTTGATGTTGGAGAAACTAAAGTTGGAGGGAGGGGAGCTGCCCGTTTTTTGGGTCTTGGTGGAGCTTGTACAATACCATTTAAGCTAGTTGATGTTTTGACAAGTTGATGATTTTTGGGAACAGCTGAACTTGTTCCACTTGAACTGGAGGCATTACTCATTGTAGCATTCAACTTTAATTTTGGCCGGATTTGATGAGGTAAAGGGGAGATGGAACGGGAGTCATCTGAACGTGATGGTGAAATTCCTCGGGCACTGGCTGCACTTTCACTACTCACGCTACTGTCTCCAACACTCTGTTTAAGAAACAATAATAAAAAAAGAGGTTATAAAATATTTTACAAAATAATATTGACAATTTAGATAGTTTATCATTTTTTTTCCTCCTCACTAAAATATTTATTGAAAGTCATAAAAAAATATTCATCATGCCCAGTACACAGGAAAGGTGGGCCGTGAGCAAATTGTGCAAAAAAGAAATTAAAACACATTTGTAATACCCTTCTGGTAAGGAAAATTAGAAACAATATATTTTTCTTGAAGAAATATAATCATGGTACATTAAATAAATAATATAATCATTTAAAGTCAAAGAAGCACATAAACATTCCTGTGATCAAACTATATTGATGATATCATTAAGTTAAATGGAGAGAGAGAGAGAGACTGAATAAAAATTTGAGCTTGTCACGGACTGAACATAAAAACATAAAAATTGCTTTGCAGGCTGTAACATGTATGGGATATAAAAAAGGATGATTGCTCAAGACAAGTACAAACGGGCCGGCCTTAAATGTTAACAATTCAACAATGTACATGACTACCTTCATGATTTTGAGTTTCCGTGTGATAAAATAAAAATTATGTGATAATCTATAATCCCTTAGGGACTCGTCTCTCTTCATAATGTCAACTCTGTTATTATTGAACAGACTTTTAAAATAATTAGAGTGCCGTCAAACTGAAGCTAACTATATTGCTGCATATTTAAACAATGCTGTCAAAAAAATATCCACAAGTTTAGAATAATTCTAAATGCAAGAATTATCAAAAAGAAAGGTCATAAATATTGAGATAAGAGAGATTCAAATTTGATATTGATAAACAAATCAATAGTAAAAAAGCTAGGGCTATGTACAGATATGTATAGTAAATACTGATAACGTGACAGACGCTTCCTATTTTATATTTAGTCGCAAAAAACTTTGTTTACCGTTTGCCAATATAAATAATTTCCTAGTTCCGTGATTATAAATGTGTATTTAATTTCCATCTAAAGAGTTGTAAAATGTAAAGTTTAAATGATGTTGAGTAAGCAATAGCATCATAAATAATATTTTAGAGAGGAAAATTGACAAATGTACAATAGTAAATGTAGTTTTTATTATATATTTAATCAATAAAGGAAAAAATGGTTACCGAACGACTGTGTTTAAATGCAGAGTCAAGACCTTTTGTCCGACCTTCTTCATTTTGTAATGCCATAATGTCAGCTGTTGAAACTGAACTATTAATCCTCGAATTGCGAGACACTATTGTTACCTCTTGAAGCCCAAAGTCTCCTATTCGTCTATCGAGTGATAACTTTTCATCTAATTTTACTGTAATTCAAATACAATGACAAATCAAATATTTAAACTTGTGCAAAAATAAATAAGATATTTAATTCAAAGGGTCATTAGACTTACCAGGATGTCTCATTTCATATTTAGTATAATCTAAATTCTTTTCCCGACAAACTTCTTGTAAAATGTCTGCAAGTAAAGTCTTGGGACCAACTCTCATCAAAAACAACTGATTACGAGGAAGATGAACCTAGTTAATAAAGAAATAAAAAAAATACATATTAGTTAATTATTATATATAAAGTCATTCAAATTGTAATATCTGTACAAATAATTTCAAGATCAGTGTCCCCGCCCTTGTAATAAAATAAAAAAATTAATGATAATGATGATCAATAACTAAATCACTGTACACTTGTAAAGCTGCAACCTGCATAAAATGAAAAAGTAGCCGACAGTTTCTTATTTTTCAATATAAAAAAACTAATAAATTGGGTAAATACTTTGATTATTAGTTTCAACTACAGTTAAATAATGTAACAAGTCAAAAACTACTGTAAATGTAATGGAAGATGATGATGAAAAAAAATAATACAGATATTGAATGAATTTGAAAAACTAAATAAAATGGAGGGGGTCTAACCAACATGACTCCTGACACACTCTCCTTAGCTTCAGAGTAATATTTGAATCATGATCTGACATAGAACCGACAATAATAACGGTGAATATCATGCCATAAGAAACTGATTGAATGTTAGTCGATGCTTAATGTACATTGTACACACACACAATGTGTTCTATGACTCAATCTCTTGTTGAAAACTAGACAAAAAAAAATTTAAACAAGATTTCAATCTTCTGATCGCCACAGTCATTACTGTTGTCAGCAAGATGTTTTTTTTGAGTTAAATTGTAACATCACTACTACTCTCAACCAGTAATTGTATAGAAGTAGTTGAGCACAGGAAAAAATATTATAAAAAACAGTCCTAGTCATTTTTTTCAACAGAACACACAATAATTTACACACCATGATAACAGTCTAATATATATTCTGTACGGGTGTATCACACAAGAGGAAAAAAAACAGAATGAATATGTTTGACATCAATAATGGGAAAATAAACCCAGAAATTTATACACTTAAACTAGTTTTACCTACTCCATACAGATACTCACGAGAACAGAAAATTCAGCGAGTTTGATGTTTCTCTTCATTGATTCACATTACATTTTTTAAGTATTACTACAGTACTGATACTACATTTCTCTCTTAAATTTTTTGTGACAAGTTTAATTGAACACAATAAAGGATTATAGTCTCCAGTATATCGTGCATGATAGTGAAATAATTTCACTAGAGAATCTAGACTATGTGTAGCATCATTTTGAATAAAATAGTCAAAACCACAGCCACCGTTATACATAAATTAATTTCAGCTACGTCAACAGTGCAAAATTTTAGTCGCTTTTTTACAAGGAACAGCAGTGAACACTCAACACTAGTCACTGAATAAATTTTTGATAGAGATCTGTCAAACATGTATCCTCAATGAGATGCATGAGAATTATTCATTTGAAATTTCTTGTTTTAAAAAAAGTTTGTTTATGAGACAAAATGTCTGCTAACCCCTCAAGATTATTTTTTTTTTGATAAAAAAATATTTTGTTACGTGTACAATAAATTTTTATACAGATATTGTGAGATAAAGTACAAAAATAAGAGGAATTTTATCAAAGAAAATTAACGTTGAGCTCAAACCACTAAAGCTGATTAATAATTTCCTTCCTAGATTCATTATCAGCCCATGATTTTTTTTGGCAGACGTATCGTGTCAGTTTAAAGTAGTCAAAAGTTTGTAATGTAACACACAAAAAAATAATCATACAACAAAAAGTCTTATTGAAAATGGAAAACTTGGACTGTCTTTTTAACAATGTAATACAATACAGACACAGTGTCTATGAATCGTGATCGTGATGAGTCTAGCCTAAATTCTATGGAAAAATGCTATTCTTATTTTTCAAGACATTTTATATGACTTGCCCTATGACTAGACATGAATCAAATCAAGTGGTCAACAACTCTTTGTAAAAAAACAGTTGATTGATTGGCACAATTTCAATTGAAAAATAAAAAAATATATATAAATGTGTGTTCAATAAAAAACATGAAGGGTGCTGCAAACTATAATTATTCCTACAAGGAAAATCCATGCACGCAAACTTTAATAAAAAATTTAAAACATTATTCTCCTTAAAAACCAAGTTTTCTGATTCTTTTGTCCTCATTTGCAGGTCCAGGTCTCTCTCTCTCTCTTACGATAGTCATTTTGTAATTAGAGGTATGAGAAGGGTGATTACCACTTTGAGTTTCAATTGTAAAAAAAACAAAGGCCCAACTTTCATTTTAATTAAATGTACGTGTAAAGTAGTTAGAAGAAAACTACTTGATGTTTTTTTTAAAATAAGAATTAATTTATTAAAATACTTAATGTGCATTCACTTACTTGCAGTCTAAATGTTTGTTCGAAGGGTTGATTCGCAATCTTGGCAGTCTGTTTTTTGACTATGATGTATTCGTTAACTTGTTTTTTTGGCACAATATCGATCTGTGTTGTGTCCAGTGCACCTGTACATAAATTGATTCAACATTTATTTAATTTTTTTAGTGACAATTTGTCTTTTTTGTCTTGTTCCAATCTTTTTACACAACACACAACAAACATGAAATCATCTTCACCATAAATTTCTTTTTGTTGTAAAGTGTCTATTTTTTTGTTTGAAAAAGGGAACAAGGTACACATTTTTCTAGTATTGACTTTTTATTTCTACATTTGTTAAAAATGTTCACAACTTTTTTCAACATGCCATTTTGCGTGCAATGGTCAATGCAAAATCCATTAATTTTGAGAAAAAACAAAACAATTAAATAAAAAATATTTCAAGTTTATAAAACTTTGAAGAAAAAAATACTTTCAATGTGACCATTTTCCCTGGTTTTTCAAAAATAATTAAACAAAATTAATAATCAACTTACCAATCGGTGTACTGGGCTTGTAAGGTAATTCGATGCCTCTTTCATTACGAATTTGAACAATATGACCTCCTGGAATGATTTTATTGGCTGTCGTGACTTGAATGAGTAAATCCATCATTGGCGTTCTTTAATAGAAAATCAATTTGACATGAACATCATCTTTCAAAATGTTTAATTAATTAATTAATTTTAATTACCTTCGATTAACAGTCATCCGAACACTTTTCTTTGATGGAACTAAATTTTAAAATAAAAAAAATTAAATTCTTTCCTCTTTATGAAATTTTAATTATTTTAAATTAATATTTTACTCACGAACAACCAACAAGTCCATGGTCCCTTCCAAGAGGTCCGGCGGAGTGTCTTCTGTCACTTCTCTCAGAATTGGATGGACAGCATGAGCAACATTTGGTGGTGGTGCCATTTTCCTGGATCTGTAAAGAAAAAAAAAGAAAAAAAGATGAAAATTTACCATTTCAAATAATTTCACGGTTAATCTTAAAATTCAACACTGTAGAGTATTGAGTACAAAAAATGAGCCAAATTATTTTATTGACCCTATAGACCAAAGCCTGTCTAAATTTTTTTTTTGTAAACTTTAAAATTGCCCCAAGATAAATGATAAGATTGTTGATGATCCATAATAATTCTAAATTTCACAACACATTTTTTGAAGCCCCTTGCACTCATCGTTTGTTACTGTGTAATTAATCAATTTATCTGTACAAAAGTACAAATATTACTTCCTTGAAGCATTTTCTCGTTTTTTTCTAAAAAACTTACAAAACTGACCGGCCTTTTAACACCTTGAGTCATTACTCCAATTTTTTGTAGTTTGAAATTAACTCAACTTTCGATTTTTCTTGTTTTTTTAAGTACAAGAAATAATTTTTTTAAAAAAGTACACATGTACAGATACATGTACATGCAACCATGTAATCATATAATATTTAAAAAACTGTAGTCTTAAATACAAGATAATGATATTTAATGAAAAATAATTGTACAAAATTCACTCACAAAAACGTGGAAGGAGAAACATGGAGGGGAAAGACGTTAATGAAGTAGAAGAATTAAAATTTAAATATCGTGCCTTTGATTACTCATGTAAAAGTTAAAGACAACAAACAACTAAATAGTCAACAGTTGTTACAAGAGATTCGTTTTCTAAGAATCGTGGGACTTGTGTGAGATAATACAAAATGAAATGCATTTTTTTAAACCACTGCCTTTAATTACTGATACACTAAAAAAGAATTTTTGTAAACAAATGTTTGAAATAATTCTCAGACATTTTTAAAGAAACACATGAAAGGTTCAAAATGATTGGAAAGTTAACTGTGTTAATGTCAGACCTCGAATTAAATGTAACAATGAAAAAAAAATCAAAGACTCTCTCAAACTACACTACTTTACCTACTTAACTACATTCAATATTTGATTTAGTCAATAGGTAAGTGTAGTGAATTGTAAAATTATAAGTTTAACAAATTTAATTTGAATTGTTATTATTGTGTCTCCATTCACAAAATAAAGTGTTCACCACAATTCCCATCATCATCATAATTACAGTCTCTCTCCCTCCCTCCTCCTCCCATAATAAATTGTGAACGTGGACCAAGTCCACTACAAAAAGAAATAAGAAAAAAATAAAACTATAGTACTATTGTCATTACACACACAAGTACTGTAAAGGTAAACAAAAATTTTTAACGATGAATCATAAAAACACTCTTACTCACTTTACTTTATATTATAAAAAATAATGGTAGAGATCATTTGAAAATTGTAACATTAAAGTAGAACTACTGAGTAGTAGTAGACGTGGACTATCTCACGTTTACTTTTATAAAAATACAGACAACTTGAATTATTCATTTTTGTTTATGAAATTGGTAACATTTTTCAAAAAAAAAGGCATCCGTTGTGCAACAAGAGAGAGAAAAAATTCCATTTTGATTTGTGTTTTCTCCCTCAACTCTTAATTTTCTTTGAGCACGCACTCCAATTTTTTTACACATGATCCATCTTTATGTGTTGTATAATAGCAATTTTACACATGAAATTTAATTTTATTTAACACAATTTTCTAACATTAGCCACCCACTTTGAAAACTTGAGTTTGAGTTTCTTTTTCACTCAAACCTTGTAAAAAAATAATTTTAACAATAAAAAAAGACTGAAAACTATCTGTATAAGACGGGAGCCAATCACTTTAGTTAAAATTATTAATCTAAATAATTGAACATGATTTTCTCTTTAGTTTTTTGTGACAATAATCGAGTAGATTATAATAGCAAATTCATCATTCTCAAACATTAAACTTAACTTGAACAAAAACTACCGACTACGTGTAATGAGTTCCATTACAATTCTTTAAGAGAGAGTAATTTTTCATTTAAAATTTGACATGTTAAGAACCGCAATGGAGCCAGTTTATGAGTTGAATTACTCTTTTTTCTGTAGGAAATTCCCTGGAACATGAAAACACTTTGTCAAAAGTATGGTGCCGTCTCTTTCCCTGTGTTTTTAAAACTAAAAAAAACTAAACTAGGAGGAAATCTAGTGATATTTCATCCCAGACTTAAATTACATCGTCATCATCTATATCGTGCACACTTACGATAAGAAACACTTAACAATATTAATAGCAAAAGTACAACTATTCATGTGTTGGACTACTAGAGGAAGAAATGAAAAATATTTATGGCTATTTTTTATGATTCTTCATTTTGATTTTACACGAAATCCAACATTCTCTCTCTCTCTCTGTAGTCCAAGCTAGTCTACACCAACCATTAAATTATTACGAGTCCCAATTTTAATAGCCCGCTGTATTTTAATGTCCCACCAATTCCCTAATTTTGAGGCCCAAATTGAGGCATTATTAATAGAAAATATGGGAAAAGGAAGAGAGTCATTTGCCTAGTCCGTAGTCATTTTTTTCCATTTGTGCAACAGTTTGTCTCAAAAATATGAATACTCATATTGTTATATAGGACAGCCAAAGAGGAATTAAGGAAATGAATTATAGTCAATAAATTATTCAATCTAATTATTGATTACTATTAATTTCTATACAAATTACTTTCAATGTACACCTCACACACCCTCATCCCCTCCTTCCACCATTTCAAAGTGGAGTAGAGTGTTGTGAGTTAGAGCAATTTGTACAATATTTTCTATTTAATCATAAATTTTAATTAAAATTAAAAAAGAGGCAAGACAATAAAAAAAATCGAATGGTCGTGCTCTTTACTCAGTACACACTGAATGGAATATGGATAACATCTTCCTATAAATATAATTCCTGTCAACACTTTTTAATGTCTGTTATGCAACACATGCAGAAAAAAAAGCTAATCAAATTCCAATAAAACACACACACACACACAAGTTAGAGGAAACTACAAAAAAGGGGGCGACTACTACTCAATCAATTTTAAACTTTCACGAAAATTTTTTGACGAACAATTTATGAAAAAAAACATGGACACCAATATTTCATTTAATTTTCCCTTTAGAAATATTTAATAGATTTCATGCCGTCTGTCTCGACAAACAAAAGTTAATTTAAAATTTTAATTTTAACTTTAGGCAAAATCATGGCAAAATTCCAAGAGTTAAGCTTTAAATATGTACATGATGTACTATAGTCATGACACACTCGAGTGTAGTGATAATAAGTCATATTTTACTTTGCATTTTAATGTACCAAATTTTGTTTTGTTCAAGATTTTGTACTCACTACAAAATACACACAGGACAGACGATGAGTAGGACCTATTGATTGTTATAGAATAAAATTGACCAATTAAGATTGGCTACAGGCGAGAAGTTTATCTCAAGTGAAAACTTCCACTGCACCTTGTTACTTTTCTCCTCTAGGATAAAAATGAATTATTAAGAATTAAATAAATGACCCATTCAAAATCAATGGACAAGACTGTCCCTTTCCTTTCCAAACAAAAATTGTCTCAAACAAAAAAAAGTTTTTTTATACAATAGATTCTTATACCCCTCCTTTTTTTAAAAAAACAATTGAATTAAAATCAGGAAAATTAATATATCATTTTAAATTACTTTGTTTGCAACTGCTTCATTTCCTCAAAACCCGTAAAACACATGTTTGAGTGTAGTAAAAAGAAAGAGAAAATTACAAATAATATGGCAGTGCTGAAAGACACAAAAAAACCTGAGAATTTATATGGGTAAAGTTTTTTCTTATTTGCTCTTGCTTTTCATAAAAACTTTTTTTATATGAAGAATAGAGAGAGAGAGAGAAACATACAACTAATTTAATATAGGCATATTTAACCGAGATACACGCGAAGCAGGCGGAGTCCAACGAGATTCATAATTAAAGTTTAGTTATTGTAATTAATACAGTATATATATTCTAACATATCTAATAGACAGGAGCAGTTGGCTTCATTTTAGCATCTACCCCCTCATCTCTTTTGTATATTTACTACTTAAATACACAATTCCACTTTTTCCTCATCCTGGAATGTCCCTATAAAATTCTTGTTTTTGTGGCTAACACACTTAAACTTTCTTCCTATTATTTTCTACACAAAATACTTTTCATTGAGAAGAGACTCTAATTTCTACTTATACAATTTCTGTACTCATGAAGCAATTTACAAATTCAGTTTTTAATGTAATCATTAAAATGAAGGTATTAAAATAGAACAGTGTGTTATAATTTTTATGTTGAAAATTATGAAAGAACACCCTCAAAATTTCATGTCTCATTTCATTTTTGGTTGAAACTGAAAACTGATGCCACAATGGACGAAGGTCTATAAAACTGACACTAGGATGCCACATTCCATGAATTTTGTTTAAAAAATTATTTTATTGTCGGCTTTAAAGTTGGAAAAAGACTTTTCAAAAAAAAATTAACGACGTTGTACATTTTCTCTACAACTACAGATACTACTCAAAAATATGATAGTCCTTCGATTCTTGTTGCATTTTTGGAGTTTAACACTGTCTGAAGCTCTATCAAAGTCAAAAAACTTTTTTTCTGTTTCATGCGTCCGTCAACTTTTCTAGCCCCAGTCAGTCTCTCTACGTGTACGTGCTATGATGTATCGTCTGTGTATTTTTTTTGTAGAGAAAATAATACTTGAAATTCCATGACTTGTTTTTCAACCGTGTGGAATATTACACACAACACACACAACAACCAACTTAACTACTATCCCCGTAGTCTGCATGCCGTCTTTACAAATTTTTTTTTGGCTACAAAAAGTGTTTTCAAATACGCACACCTTTTTTTAAATACTAATTTTGAGTACTGAGAGAATCGTTAATTACAAAAAAAACCATTTTTTTGAACGTCTCCAGTCTCCACATGTTTAATTAAATTGCATTACAAGTTATATTAAGAATATAAATTATGATAAGAATCTGTTTTTTATATAAAAAAAGAAAAAAAAGCTTTAAAATTTTGAAATTCCTCTACGTCACCTACTCGTACTTTCCTTATTTCTTATTGTCTATTTTCTAGTTGTATGTATGGACTTACAATTTTTTCCCCCTTATTCTTGTGGGTAAATCCAGGAAAGTTTCAAATCCCAACGAAAAGCAAATAACACAAAGATAAGATTAACTTTTCAATTGCAATTCCTCTCAACACTCCAAGGACCAAGAGAGAGAGAGAGAGAGTCTGGAATTTTGAGACTGTGTACACATATAATATAGATTATACTATGTGTCTTTCAAATAAAAAAGAATCAAAGAGTGCTAGACATTGACAGGGCTACTCTACCTACTTGGTATGTTTTTCACAGCCGTGTCAATATAATGTTTCCCTCTCTCTCTGTGTCTGGACGAAAGGGATTTTATTTGGAAAATTTAAACTGGAAGAAAAAGAAAGAAAAACAATACTGGAAAACTCTACAGTGTAGTCTACACAATACACAACAAGGCACTCATTCAAAGTCGACAAAAAAAAACTGAACAACCAAAAGGGAAAGAAAGGAGAACGAGTTGTCCAGAATACTAAAAATTTTAGTACCTCTACTCATCATCACCAATATTACAGAGGACAGACACAGAAATGTCCATACATATGGAAGAGTCGGAGACTTGGTGGGATACAAGGTCAAAAGATGATACGATTTGATGACAAAAATCATACGATTTTCTTTAAACCCGTTGAGAAACACCTCCACATCCAACTTTCCACCCCATAGGAGTACCATTTGGACTCGTAGTTAATCAAAAAGGATTTTTTTTCTGACTACGGTAAAAATGAAATGTGACATAAATTGTGTACTCGTATGAATCAAAACATTTTGAATTAAACATTTATTTTGTACCACACCTTTTTTAAATTCACAATCCACAGAAAAAGAAAATTTGTTTATCATTAATTTAAATATTATGAGGAATTAGGAATTTAATAATTTTGACAATGAAAAGAGAGAAACAAACAAATTAGAGACAATTATAAAAAAGAATCCCTCTCTCTCTCTGTTTGACACTTGATTAAAATTTCACTTTATTCATTTTATTTCATAAAATGGAAAAAGTTTTTTGTGACAATGTATGGTGCATACGAGTAGCTAGAGAGAGGAAGATTTTAGGAATTGATAAAGGTAAAAAACATTATTTTACAAGACATTTCCCTACAAGTTGAGAGAGTAGGTGATGTTGTACACGGCTTCACCTTCCTGCGACTCGACGACCTTAAACATGGACTAGATAAGGGGAGTCGTGCAAAAAAGATTTTTGTGATAATAAAACGCCAACGATTCGTAGTATCAACTTTTGATTGAAAACGGGTTTAGGTCATTCCCATTGAAGTCTCCTTTTTTTCTCTTGCATTTTCATACATATAATTCCTCCTGTCTCCTATCTGCATTTACTAGTAAATACTAGTAAGTAAAGTAGTGACTACGCATCATACCAAAACAATAATTACGCACTTTATTATTGTTATTATATTTCCTACACTTCTTTATATACTAAAAACTATTAATTTAAAACTAAATACTCTCCTCAGTCCCAGTCCCAGTTGCACTGTAAGAATGAGATAGCTCCCTACTTCTCCTTTGCTATTGTTTTCTTGTTAACATGAATAATACTACAACAAAGGGAACTTTAAAAAAACATGTAAGTGTATTAAATCTAGGTTGGAGGTTTTAATAATCCGGTCAATTTAACATTTTCTTTCTGCATAATAATTTCTCATGGGCATGGTCTCTTCCATTTCAAAAAAGTGTGTGTGTGTGTGTGTACTCTCTTCTTTTCTTTATGACTTTTTTTGTAGAATGAGGCTCATGGGCTGGGCTCTTGATTTCAAGTCAAGTCAAAAAGACTTGACATTTTTGTTAAAATTATTATTGGCAATTGACACTCTACTACTTTTTTAACTACAGACACAAGTGTATGTACATCAACATGAGTCTACTAATTTTAATAATAAATTTAAAATGTATAGAAATCCGTAGAAACTTTTAACAACTTTAGTTTTTTTTTGCCAAAGTCGTCTCACCGCCCAGTGACTCTGCCCCTTCTCATCTCCATAATAATAGGCTCTTAAACTAATTTCAAACTAATTTTGAGAGGGTTAAAGTAACAGAATTTATTATGAGGAAAAAAAAGAAAAAAAAATACTTTCAAAGTTGCATCCACTGCACTTGGTCAGACAAAAGATTATTTGTTGTTATGTTATGAGTAACAACCAAAGCGCGAATCATCCACAGACTCTCCACATGATGCAGTGTCAAATGTAAAATCAAGTCCGTTAGTTAACAAAAATTGCACTGACATATATCCTCTAGTATAAGTCAAACCCCCTCATGTCTTTTGCTTATGTGCCTGACCTCGTCTGCTATTTTATTTTTTGAGTAGTGGACAGTCCTTATGTACATGAGAGATTTAGTATGATTCATCTCCCCCTCTCCCCCTCCTCTTCGTCTGACTTTAAACGAGGACCAGAGTGTCAGGCGAATTCTCAAAACTCTCTTTGGTCACGTCATATTATTCTTAATGCCGAAAACTAGAATCAGTTCTCTCTCTCTCTCTCTCTCTCTCTCTGATAGACACCATTTGAAAAATATAAATGATGACAGGGAGGATTTTTTTGTATGAGCATTATATTAAATGCTTCAATAATGGACCAAAAAAATGTATATGATGGTTATGACTAGTCTCTATGAGTTGTACGTGTTAAATTGTACATGTGTAATGTTACAACTTATTGACTGTCGTTAAGCTCGGTTATATCCAGCAGAGAGAGAGAGAGAGAGAGCCTTCCTCATTCTAACTGCAACAAGACACAAATGATAATAAATAAAACTATTTTTTTTTCATATCACTTCAATGTCATTTTACTATAAATTATATATGACCAGCTTCAACTCAAAAGGTCGATTATTTTAAAAATATGACCCGTGCCCTTCATACTCCCCTTCATAATTTTGAAATGAGTGTAAAATTATTGACTTTTAGATGTCACATAAGCAAAACGTTTCAAATATCATAGACAGTGAAGAATACTAACAAAAAAAGCATGGAAAATTTATATTTAATTTTGACTACTGTACTACACAAAAAAATGTAATCAAAAGTTATTTGTCATTTCTCTCTCTGTTCTAAAGAGACACAATGTAATGATCTCATCATATTTTATGCTCATGTCTCTCATCATTCACGAAAAAAAAGTAGTCAAAAAACTCCTCTAGGCATGTAACAGTAAGATTCAACTTTTCTCCAATATTTGCATTGTAAACAAAACAATGCAGAGTAATTGCTATCAACTAGTTACAAATATATGAGTCTTAAGTAGGCAAAGTACTGTCTACTACATACTACCACTACGCACCTTTAAAAAAAAGTTAATTACACTTTTGGCGACTGTATAATATATATAATGATTGCATCTTGTACTTATATCTGTATATAGTTTATGTCCTCCAGGGAAGTGCACAAAAAAAAAACTGGTGCTCGAGTCATCATCATCACCCATATGACATACTGTCATAATTGGGGGGATGGAAAACAATAAGAAATAAATGATGGTATTAAATAGTCTAGAGAGAGAATAGGGACATTGGACTGTATGATGTGGATATCATCAAGGAAAAAATAATCAGGGTAGACAGAAACAGACAATTAAATTATGATGGATCACTTTTCTATCCTAACCTTAATTTATGTATCTTGTCTTGTCCAACACCTTCCAAAACTTCCAACTCAATCCATTAATCTGTACACTTACTCACATGAGCTTAATTTTTTTTTGTTTTTTTGAGATGACAATAAAAAAATTATTTAAGTATGAAGTACCGTTCAAGTATAAGTGTGGGCTCTATTGTAATCAACATCAAAATAATTACAAAACAAAAAGAAATTTCTTAGTACACATTACCAGTTCAATCTTCTTGGGGGCGGTTAAATTGGGAAATTAGATATTATTTTATAGAATTTAATTAATACTCTCGAAATTTCTATACTTTAAATTTAACTAATAAAACAGTATAATAATAATTACATGTATCTAGTTCTTGGATGATTATTCAACCAATTTTAACAAGGATTCATCAGAAACAAAAAAGGAAAAATAGGTGAAATTTAGGGTAATGTAATAGAAAAATTATTAATTAATTTTATATCAAATACCTAGTTAATATCTAGTTTAATTAAACATGGCTCTAACAATAGAGAGAATGTCAAAAGTTTGTTAACTAGCTCGTCTATTGTTTTTAAAATAAAATTCAAGTGTAATCTCATCGATGTACATATTTTTAATCTTTTTTTGTGTATGATCGTTCTACTTTTCTACAGACAGAGAGCAAATGAATGACACGAGGAGCAAAAAATATTTTACACGTTCATATTTTTAAACAGAATTGAAGGAGAGACAATCAATGGAGAAAAAAAGGTTGTTGTCTTTAAATACAAATGAGAAGTTGATTCAAAAATATTTAATTATAAAGTAGAGCCTATACTATTATAATTCTCTCGCTCCATTATAAATAATTGTTTGTAAACAATTGAGTGGCTTCATGAGACGTCTATTATTATTTTTTCTATCCTCATTCCTCTTTAGTTAATTCCACATTCCTTTCATTACGGCATTGACCACCAAAGTTTGTATAAGACAACACACACTCTGTCTGTATAGATGACTTTATATCTGCAGACTGCAGTAGTGAAAATTGCTTATAACCGGAATTGAAATTCATAAAATTATCATTCAACTTAATTAGAGTGATCACAGGTATACACAGTGATTATGTGAAACAATTCAATCATACAAAATAAATTATTATTTCATACTTTAAATCAAAAACTTGTTTTAAATTAAAAACTTTTGATTGTCATATTTAAAATTCATAAAGCTATAGGACCTACAGCACGGGGAACTACGTCTTGAGGAAAAATTATTTTTAAATTTAAGACATTCCAAAGAAACTGTCATTATCAAATAAAATATTTAAAATAAAATAAAGTACAAAAATCTGTATAAGTAAAATTTATTCACAAACTGTCTTTTTGAATGACAAATGACATGTGAGATCATACTCTGAATTAAATTTTCCATGAAATTTACAATCATCGTCAAAATTATGTCGACACCTCAACACCAAAAAAAATTAATTCAAAAATCATCCCTTGAATTAAAAACACGTTAAATTTATTTTACTTTACTTTCATGAGAAATTCATAACTATGACTCACAAAAATTCCTAAATTTTTTTAAACATTATTCAGTACAGTACAGTTTATCAGTGAAAAAAAAACTTATTTTTTATGATGGCCTCATCCTCACATTATTCAATGACAAATGTACATATACTTTTAAAATGTATAAAATATTGTGAGTACTTTTTTTCACAGTGATATTTTTATGATGGGACAATAAAAAAAAAGAACAGGCTCAGAAAGAAAAGGGAAATTTTTTTCTTTTCAAAAGACTCAACTAGTTACGTTACTTGTCAACTACTCTGTAACTCTGTACATATTTTTTTAACAGACACAAGATTACCTGTAACTAATGTAAAAAAACAACAAACAAGGAAATCTATTGACGTACCTACACATAGACAGAGACTGACAAATATAACTTGTAAACTTGCAAAAAATTAGATTAAGAATCAATCACCGTTTTAAATGGTCATCTCTCTCTCTCTCTTGATCATTAATTTAATTTTCATTCCCACGTTCAATTCCAAAAACAATTTTTTATCTTTTTTGTCTCCCCTCCCCTCCCCCTTCCATCCATCCTCCCATCCTCGTTGAAGATTGAAGATGTTTGACATTAAAAAACGTCATTGTACACACAAGAGAAGAAGCCCAACACAACTCTGTGAGAGTACTTTCTATATCTCAAGTGTATTATAAATACACAATCAAAGAGACATTTAACAGACAACAAGAATAATGTTGAAGAGTATCAAAGTTAGAAATCAAAGGAAAAAAAAATATGCCAAAACCATAGCTAAATTATCAACACTTAACACTCTGAGCTGCTTTCACCGTCTTTATCTTTCTACAATAGTAATAGTAGTAACCTGTACAACATTATGTACATTCCAAAACCAATTAAGTGATGCGGTAGTGACAATCTTGAGGAGAAGAATACAGACATAAAAAATAAGTACAAAACTTTTTTTGACGCTTATTTTCAATCCTCCCTGGGAACGCCAAAAAAAAGAATTCTTTGTTCAATTCTCACAAGAGGCATTGCATTCCCATTCAACTTTACATAAAAAGTCTCCCTTTTTTTGTGTGTGGACTGAAACTGACTGATAAAGAGTCAACTTAAAACCAGAGCAGTCTATATAAGGACACTAGCAAACAATAAAAAAAATGAGAGAGTATGAATCTAAAGTTTTAACCAAATTAAACTTAAATGGACTGTACAAGGGGAGACTCGATGCCATAAATGAGAGAGAAAAAAACAAACAACTAATCTTACACTTAATCATCAAACACACAAAACACAATGTACATAAGTAAGTGTACGGACAGATATATCCAAACATTAAATTACCTATCCTAATGTTAAAAAAAGTAAAACAGAATAAATTATATTTTCACAAATTATTTTCATGTGTTAAAAAAAATTTAAAACTTGTCAAGTATTCCCTGTACAATGGTGGTAACAACAAGTTTAAAAAGATGGACTTTTTTTAGTTTAAGTCCTGACAAAAAGAAATGTGCTACAAACAAATCATTGTTACAATAGCGGCGAAATACCAAACAAGGAGAGAGAGAGAGGCTAGAAATAAGAAAGATGGTTTAAAATGGAATCACATTAAAGATAATATTTTTTAAAACATGTTAACTCTCTACAAAAAAAATAATAATGTGAGCTGAAAGTGTCATGTTTAAATGTAAATACGACAAACAAACAATTAATTTAAATTCTCTTAAACAGATAAAGTCATCATGTATCTTAAAGAACTAAAGGAAAGGCTTAAATAAGAATAACATAATTAAAGTGATGCAAAAAAATACAAATACAAAATGTACACAAAAGACAATGGCAATCATTAACCCAAATCAGACAAATAAATGTTGTAAATAAAAAACCAAAGAAATTCCTAGAACCCAAAAAAATTCAGTTTTATCTGTACAAATCCATTAAAAAGAAAGCATCATCAATTTTCATTAAATAGAAGACTCCACACACCCTCATGACTTGTAAGTTTATCAACTAAAAATGTTTTTTGTCAATAATTGGAGAAATTCATTAAAAGAAGAGAGAGAGAGAGAATGTCAAAGAAAATCTCAAAAAATTCCAGACCGAAAATCATCCAAGTGTACAGTACAGTAGAGATGCACACAGGAGTGTATGACTATCTGTACACTGTACTTGAGAGAGAGAGAGAGAGACAAGTTGATGGTCTCGTTAGGAGTATCACGATCATAATATTATCATCATGACACAGCCTCTCTCTGTACTTGTACCTTTAGCTCATTACGAGCTAAAAACAGACACAAAAAAAGTCTCTTTGGTAAGACTTACACGGCTTATACTTAACTCTATCAGTAGGAAAAGAGTTGGATAGAGACATCAAGTTGAAGGAATTCTTAAAACTCTTCCTTTCATTGGCCGCACACTATCAAACCTCATTACAGAATCTTTTATAACATGTACAAATACTTGTGTGTAAATATAACTAACGATACAGATAAATGTGAAGCTCATCAAGGAAACGAGAGACCGTGTTAAGGCTTCTCAATCGCGGTACGGGAGAGCTCTAAGTTCTAATGACTCTTGTAATACTTTTGTCTCTGTACTATCTCTCTCTCTCTTATGTACAGACGACACACCATTTTTTCGACTAAATCCATATAACCACATTCTCAGGTGACTATCTGTAGAGATACCAGGCGTATGTAAGTCCTTTCATCTAGTCTTTTGTCTCTTGTCTTTTATTTCGGGGGTCGTCATTGTTAATTAGTTCTATTATTCGAAATGCCCTTAGTATATAGTACATAACTAAAGCATGCTCGTATATGTATGTATATGTACTTTTATAGAGTAATGGAAAATTCAAAAGAATAAAGGCTTGCAAATTAAACTAGAGGGAATATGTCTAATCTTGAATTAGAGACAAGGGAGTTCAACTTGACACCACTACTGTAGAAATTTTTCCAAATTTTGTGTCACCTCCACCTCCCGTCCCTTTCAATTTAAATTGAAATGCTCCTCTTCATTTAAGTTTAACGAAGCATTAAACGAAGAATTGTAGACTAAAGGAGACTGAATGGTCCTCTATATTTTATTTTGAAATTCTAATCTCCATGAATTTATTTTCAAAAAACATTGCCGGTTGTATGTAATACTACACTGTATGTACTTTGACAGGTAATATATTATTTAGTATTGAAATTATTTTAATTTAAATTTATTTTTTGGCAAAAAAATACAATCGGCCATTAAATTAAGTCCCCAGTGAGTTAGTGAATGTTTTAGACCTTTGTCTGGTGACTAGAAATGGCGACGATGTACGAGTACTCAGTAGTGTGGACGCGTCGATGCGATGGTCTATAAAAATGAAAGCTCATGAATACAAAAAGATACTTTTGACTAAAGTACAAATTTTCATGTACTTTGTAAATCTTTGAGTATAGTTAACCCATCTACCTTTACATTTACCTCCCATGTAGAAAATTTGTGAACTCATACATTTTAAGACAGACCTTTGATCTTTTTTAAACACATTTAAAAAAGAGATGGAAATTTTGAGGGAGAAAAAGTTAGTTGGAAGAGACAATGAAAATTTGGAAATTTATGAACCTCATAAAAATCCAAAACCTCCACTCCCTTTACTCCCCATTTTGTGAGACAAGAGAGAGAGAGAGAAGAGTTCAATGAAGTATCAAAAAATGTAGTGAAAATATGAGAGAGACATGATCGATGATCTATGGCCATGAAGTGAAAATTCTACACTTTTTATAAAGTGTATAAGTATCTGAGTATGTACATAATCTGTACTTTTAATATTTCAGGAAGTACCGGGCCAAAATTGTATATATTTATATTATATACATTCTTGTGTCATATTTATTGTAATTTACAGTCTCACAATGTAAAATGATCCGCAAAACTAAAGAAATGAATGGTCTCCAATGCACCAACACCAGGAAAAGATTTTTTTTGGTAATCAGGTAATCAATATGAATCTCACTGTGGTTTGTATAAAGTTGTGGTTGGTGACGATGAAATATTATTTTGTTGTAATTTTCTGTCTTATAATTTAATATCATTAGCTAGTTTTCCTATCTGTACACTGTACATTACACTTGCACAGTTTTCTTTATTCTGTATCATGATTCCTTGATTGTTCCAAAAGATAGACAAAAATGTTACATGATAGCCTCAAGTTGAAGAGAGAGAGAGAAAGAAAAAAAAGATAAATTTTATTTACAATAATTTGTTAACTGTACGATCTGTACAAAAAAATCAATGCACTTTTTAGAAACTTATTGGAAAATGAATTTTTTTTTTCAATTGCAAAGAATCTTGTATCTTCCTCAAAAAAATCAAAGACGACTGATCAGACCGCATGCCACAAAAATGAGTACAAGTGCAAGTGCTTTGTTGTATTCTTGATTTTTATCAAAAATTAATAAAAATATCTCTCTATTTTATCACTCCTCTTCCTTTTGCCTTTCTCTCTCTTTCTCTCTCTCTCTCTTTTGTACAGTTGCTTATGGTTCATTAGGCTTCTTTTTAAAGTTTTAACTATTTTTTTACGAGTCACTTGATCCTTTTTTTACTACACCGTATTTCATTTTAACTATTTTTTTATCATAAAATTTATTATTATACTTTATTAATGTTATGTAGCATACGACTCTTTTTTTTACATGTTACGGTTCCTTTTTTTCATATCTTCTATTTCATCTACCACGATTTTTTTTATTCATTTTCTTTTTGTAAAGAAGACAAGTTTAATCTTGTGAATTTCTCCATGTGACAAAAACATTTTTTTTAAAAAAATCATAAATTAAATTCTCAACTTTTTTTTGAAATTTATCTCTCTCAAAAAAAACTAAACTGACCAAGGAAAATGATTTTGAACTTGTGTGAGTTTTTCTTTGAGAATAAACTAAATGGAAGCCTGCCGGCGACAAAACTTGTGTGTTGACCACAATACATAAAAATTGTAAAATAAAATAATCCATGATACAAGTTTTTTGTGACAGAAAGCCTATAAATTTTGAGTAGAAAAATAAAAATTAAAAAATATTTCTCTTGATCCTCCTCAACATCCTGCAACAAGAAGCACATCTGCATCTGTCTAATACACAAACTGTATGTAATATTTAAGTCTTATGACTATTACGTGTGTGGATAATGATGATGATGCTGGTTGTTGATTGTTCATTAGTATTTTTACACCGTCCTTCTCTCCTCATTCAAAAAACTCTTTTGGCTCTTTGCTTTGAGAATTAAGAAGAATTTTAGATAACATTGAACTCAGTCTTAAATCCAAAGTTGCAAATTATACCTTCAAGTCATTGCACAGGTAACTTACTTACGTTGTAAGACTGTGAAATAGCTAATTTATCAAGAATCCGGTTTTCTCCCTCTCCCTCTCTCTCTCTCTTGTCTAACTCGTTTAAGTTCCCTGACAGCTTCCTCCAAAATATTTTTTTAAAAGTTATAGATCAAAATATTCAATTTTTATCTTGAACAAATACACCATTTTTTATTCATCAACATTTTACTCTTCATCCAGTTGATTCTCCATACTAATGAAAATATCTGAGTCTCATCGTACAGTGTGTACACTGTACAGATACAAAAGAAAAGATAGAATGAATTTTGAATTTAAAACTTAATGTGAGGATTACGGAGAATCAATGCAATGTCTGTAAAAATTTATTAGTTTACAATTTTACATTGCTTGAATTTTAAATAGTTTTTGTCTTGTCTCACATTCGTTATTTTATTCTTTTTCATGGCTTGAAGGCAAATCAATGAAAAATTTGTAGGTAGTGCTTGTTACTCTTGGAATCTCGTTAAAAAAAGAAAAAATAATAATCGTTAAAAATTTTACTCGTCATCCACACCACACCATACAAAATATTTTAAATGTCATCGCTACTGCGCTGTCTTAATCCTCAAGTCTCAAGTCTTAAAAAAACTAGAAGTTGCCTCCCAAAAAACTAAAGTTTGGAGAATTAGAAATGGAGAAAAAGAATTTGATGAATTGTGTTGAGTCTTACAGGTAAAAATTACAAATGCAAAGAAAGGCCTCTCTCTTGAACAAGAGAGACAGAGGAAGTAAGAAGAATAAAGCCAGTCTCACATTGGAAAATGGAGGAAGAAGAGCAACAAGAAATTTCCATTTCCCTTTTTGCAATAAATTTTAGATTCGTCTTCGTCTTCGTCATCTCCCTCCTTCTCTTTTTCTTTTTAGAGTGTACACCGTGGTCGCATGTAAATTACTTGTTGTTTTGAGTTCCTTTTTTTCTCCTCTATGTTATATTATTCATTCTGTGAATTAACCATGTAATTTGTATTCGTCTGTCTTCCTCCCTCTCTCTCTTCTCCTCCCTATTTATTCTTTGAAGATAAATTTTTAGTTTAATCCAGACAGGGTGCATCATTTTAAACTCGAGCTAATTCACGATTCATCTTCATCCTCTTTCCACTAAAGCAAGAGAGAAGTGAACAGTAGTCAAGTGTACAAAGTTGTTTTAGTATTGAGATGGAACAGACGAAGAAAAAAAATGCCAACGCCTCTCGCCCTTCCTTTTTAAAAACTAAAATACCTGAATTATATTCTTTCGTTCTGGGCTTTTGATTCGTTCATTCATTTTCTTTTTTCAAAAATTTAAAAAAGAATTTTCATAATTAAACTTGTTGCATGATCTTCTCATTCTTTTGACTACAAAAAACAACAGAGTCAGAGTTATGCTCATGTCAATCAAGTAGTGCAAATATTTTTTTTTTAAAAAAATAAAATAAATGAGATTAGAACAAGTAAAAAAATATTTCCTTATTTTTTTCATTATCACAACATATGTGATATATATTTTTCCTATACAAACCAAACGTAATTAATTTAACTTAACACCTCCCTCCTGTATAATGATGGTAAAGAGAAAAATAAAGGAATTCTCTACAAATAAGGATAATGATGGCTACAGAAGCACAAGTCAAAGTTAACGAACTAAACTGAAGGAAGGAGAGAGAGAGAGAATGGTGAACTCTTGTGAAGAAATTTATTGTACGATTAATCACCAGATTGTTTTTCTTCCTCCCACAACAAAAAAAAACAAACTAAAGTTTGAAACATGGTTAGTGGATTTTTCTACAGAAAAAATCACAGAGAAAGAAAGTAAGCAATGTATTTTTATAGTAAAGTTTGCAATTATTTCCGTTTCTTCTTCTATCACTACCTGTACTACTCCAAGAGAACTCCTCTTTACTATATAAAAAAATTACATACAATTCAAGAAGCTCCATATTATATCAATCTCCACCGTTCACACTGACCCCACAGATACAAGTACAAGTGTATAGGGATAATGAGCAAAAAAAACACATGTTAACTTTATATAGACTTGTAACAAAGTTTTTTTGAGTATAATACAAATAAGTGAAAAGGAACAATGCACTCAATGTCTCCTCCTCTTCTTCTTTTTTCTTCTTGAGAGACTCCACACATGAACTTATAAATTGAGTATCTATTTAATTTGTTACATGGCAAAAAAAGGTATTTTCCATATAAAATTGTTTGAGAAATGTACAAAATGATAATACCACACACCCCATACTGCGTAACACTATCTAGATTCTGTACATCCTTCCGTACATCCGGTCGTTCTACAATCTACAAATACTTGTACTTGTACAATGTAAAAATGTACTGTATGAGTATCTAATTCTAGACAGATTGAGTTATTTTAAATTTATGTTAAATAAAACTATCATAAAATAATATCACAAGTTTTTACCTCAAATTGAGGAAACTTGAACATTAAAAAAAAACTCCCCATGTTCTTCCTCTTTTAAAAATAATAAACGAGATTTATTCCAATCTTCAACTTGTAAAACTGTAATTCAAGTAGAGTCAATCAAAATGAATAATTTATGGATGGAGGACATGCTAATTTAATTGTGCAATGGCAATAGATCTTGGTATTTTGTAATAAAACTGTATTTTACAGTAGAGAGAGAGTACCTGGAGCACAAAAATGTTCTCTGTGTTGTTCTGCATCATTCACTCATAAAAGTGAATGCCCTTGAATGAAATGGACATTGGGCATATACACATGATACATTTGTAAAATGTAGCATTTGAAATAATGACTAAACAACATTTACCTCTTAAATTGTTAATCATTTAAAATAAGAATCATCTTAATTTTCTATGAGAGGTAGTACACTCTACAGTCAAAGCTGTAGCTCTAGCTACTCATTTAAACTGAATGTCATAACTTTTAATTTATTGTATAAATTTAAAGAGAGATAATAATTAGCATCATGATCATCAAGTCAAATTAGTTGACATAAAAATGATTTTTTATTTCTTACGTCTTGTGCCTTATATTAGAGAGGACATTGCCATATTATTTTATTTTATACCAGAGTACAAGTACAGGGTGGCACATAACCTTTTGCTACCCCCCTACAGCCTAAACTATAAGCATCAGAAAAAATCCAAAATTAT
>JAQIVZ010001036.1:0-42376 GCA_034700945.1 Arrhopalites spinosus | reverse complement strand
TCACAATCCCCATTCATCATTGAGTCAGCCTTTGTTTTCCATCCTCAATGGAAATTAAAATGACTTACTTTGTCTCTCTGCTCAAAACTGAAATGATGAGAATGGATGAATGAGAAATGTAAAAAAAATGAGAAAAAAAGGGGAATGTATGAAAATGACGATATCATCACTTTCGCTCACTCTATTTTCTATGCCTTTTTCTCCCTGACAGTATGAAGTATGGTTTTACTCTCATGTTTACATTGGTTGACATTGATAAAGCTTTTGTGAGCTCACATAATAATTTTTTGAATTGAATCAAACACGCGACTCAAGATTTTTCTTCTTTTTTTTACTGTTTACTCTTTTCAGCCTTTCCTTGCAAGTTTTCTATTAGAGTACAGATAGAACATGGAATTGTCTATGTAAACTCAAGTTCAATAAATCAATTGTGTAATCACAGACATTTTATTTGACTATGAGATTACTCTTCCATAATAGCATTTAATGAAACATAGTTATTCCATCAAATATTGAAATATTTCATCCTCAACATTTCTCTCTCTCTCTTTGTATTTCTCCACAGGGACACTTGTCTCTCACATTGAGAAAATTCTTAACTTTCTCTCTTGAGAAAGTTTTTAGTAGAGAAAGTCAGCACAAAAATTTTACTCCCTCTGTACATATGTCTCTCTTTCTTAAAGAGTCTCAATGGCAAACTCATGCCAATTGAGGCGATAACAATTGACGAAGGCAATAAACAACAAATGGAAGAAATGCATGATACGTACATGCAAAATTTGCATCTCTCTCTCTAGAGAAACCTTGAACAAGATAGAAAAAGTTTTTTTAAAAAAAACTTGATAATGAGAGAGAGAGAGAGATTTTTATATTTTTTGCTTGTCGAAACATGTTCCACTTGATATGGACTCTATATATTTTTTATAGATAAAACTGCGTAGGAACATTTTTTGAATTTAAATAAAAATATTAAAAAAAACTTTGAATAAAATATGGGCTACATGACATGGTACATAAGAGAACAATGAGGGAGAAAAGTACGAATGAATAGATTATATTGTATGGTGTATAATGATCCATTCAAAATTTTCACTTTAAATAACAAGATGAAGCACTTCGCCATGCTTGACTTGAGCTCTTGACGGATATAAAAATATTATGAGTAGAAATCTTCAAAAAGGCTATGCGTCTAAAAATAAGGAGAGAATATTGAAGAGTCATGCTTCCCATTTTTGCGTAGTTTTATCATAATATTTTCAAACACACTTTGACTCATTAAAACTTTACTCATTTCAACACATAAGGCCACAGATTGACAACATTCTTGTCAGTTGAGGGTCAACTACACAAAAATTCTTGGTTAAAATGCAAAAACAAGTGTCATTTATGACTAACATGAAATTTTCAGAATGGCTAAAAACAAAAACTTTGAAAATTGTTTTTTGCAATATTGGTGATGAAAGTAAAATTACCAATAATTTTCATCGTGTATTGACCATAGGAAAAGAAGATTAAAATAAATGACATGAAATTATTTTTAATATCATTTCTAATAATACACAGATTAAAGTCCACCACATATTGTGTACATGATGAACGATTTTGGTTCATTTTGAGACCACAGTAAAGGCAGTTAATTTTGACTATCAACGAGGGAAAGTTTTTTTACAAGTAAAAATTAGAAATTGTAGACAGTTGGAGCATCAGATTATGATTATGAGGGAAGGTAAGTTAGAAAAGTAATAAATAATATTGTTCAATCATGAAAAATTATGTAGATACTACAAACCGAACTGTATACATAATTATTATGTATACACACGTTAAAACTTTGATTTTCAGATGAAATTTACATTAGCGTCATCCTATTGACACATGGTAATCAAGACTGGTACAACTGGTGACACACACAATGATTTTGTTAAACTTTCTCAAAACTTGTCTTCTCCCATTTTCTTGACTCCCCAAAAAGTGGGGGGAACTCACTCCCACAATCATATGTCTATTAGCCCACCTACTAATGGATGATGGATGTATTTCAAGTATCTTTCCCGACATTTCTTATCAGATATTCCATCATCATCAACAATCTGTAAAAAAAACGGAATACAAAAATTACAAGCCGAAGACGGAGAATGTAATTGGTTCCTTTTGCCAAAAAAATTGGAGACGCACATTCAGTAAAAGTAGTACATAATATGTACATATCAATAGTAGACCAAGACGAGGGCTCAAATCACAAGTCAAAAATAGAAAAAAAGTGGAACTAGAGACGACGTAGATGGAGAATAAAAGGAGAGAGTATAATTTATTTTTGAAAAAAATCTGTACTAAAAATCTATGGACAATTTACTCTTAGAAATATTGAATAGTCCAATAGAAAATCAAAAGAAAAATAATAAATGATTGGCGTACATTACGCCAGTAAGTTGGCTATTGGAATGGGAGTTGGGACAAAGTTAAAGATTAAAGAAGAAGAAAAAAAATTGTTCAATACTTTCTAATCTATGGCTCCACATCTAAAAGTAGCATAATATACCTTTCCATCCAAAAGAAGAAGAAGAAAAAAAAAAGAATGTGGATGAAGTTGGTGCGTTTGTGGCAGATAATGATGACATAAGATAAAAATGAGAGAGTCACAAGAGGACATAACTTATGAGTTGCATGAGATGAGAACAAGCTTATAGAGCGATTAGGCTATACTTGGGGAGTATGATGTAGCCCCATTTCTTTTGGTAAAAATCTCTTTTTTTATATTTCTTGGCTTCTTCTAAACTTGTAGAAAAGGATCAACATAACTCGTAACATGTTCCTCACAGACTTCTTTTTTTCAACTAAAATATTTTTATACTCTCATCCCCCATACAAAATAAAGTTTTATGAGAGGGCCCACTGTACTTGTACTTGTAACAACCCTTACAAAGAGGTAGATAAAAGAAAGACTTTTTTGAGAAATATTTTATATATTTTTGTATCTGTATTCTTTTCATCTCAACCTTTTTTTTATAAAATAAATAACCTCAATATAAAAATTTAATATTACATAAATACATAATATTTTTTTCTATACAAAAAAAATCCTTGTCATCTTTTGTGCTACATGATACTTATAGTCAAGAGACCCCTAATTAATCCCCCATTTTTCAGGCAGGAGTGCCTGGCATAATATAATTTTTTTAAATATATTTTTTTGCATAATAAAAATGAATTGATTATAACCACATGTTATTTATATAGGTACTTTGACATGACATGAAGACAAAGTTGAATATAATTTGACATAAAAGCATCACATGAATTAGAGGACACAGATTCTTTGATGTATTATTCATAATCATAATAATAATATTGATATATATATGTAATGTATATAATAGATTTGATAATATATCAAAACATTGGCTTTGGCGTCAATATCAGCCTTTGTAAAATTTCAATCGTCACACAGAGAGAAAACTGCAGTGGTGAAAGTTTTGGGGGTTTGGAGAAAAGAATGTACGATAAGTTTGACAATACATTTTTTACAAGGGGAGACGTATCTGTTATATAACTTTTATCTTGAATAAAAAACACAATATCGACCTCAACCATGGTTCAACCATTAAAAAGTGTTTTTTTTGCACTGCACTCTGTACACTGTACACTGACACACACACAAGCACAAAAGTTGATTGATAAAACATGGCATTCATGTTGTGTAGACTTTGTTGAGTATTATAATAATAGAAATGTGATATTGTGTAACTAGAATAATATATATATTTTTTTATCCTTGTAAAATTTACATGAATGGTATCAAACCAACACTTTTGAAATATTATACAATAGTTAGTTGTCTGTGTAATATTATGAGAAGAAGCAGACTCAAAAATGTTCAAGCATAAGTTTCCATCTCTGTCACAGACACAGGGTAAAAGCTCTCTCTTGTTCTTGTCATTGAAGGACTTCGAGTTAGCGATTGTTTTCCATAAGTATTCGGTGAGCAACTTCTTCTCATGTCTAGGTACACACAAAAAAAATAAATAATATTTACTCTTTTATGCTTCCCCTTTTTAAAAGGTTATACAGTCAAATTTTATAATATTATGCAATATTTTACATGTTTATAAAATATTGTTGTTTTCTACATACGGATTTTTATTTTTTTAAAAGTGAAAGGTTTGAACGAAATTGACATTTAATAAAAATGATGGTTTCGTGAAAATTCTGGAGAGAAAAAATATTTTGAATTAAGTAACTTACTTTTTGGATAACGAGGAAGATGTTTTCCATTACAAAAAATATTTTTGAGTGAAATTCTAAAATTTCTCCCACTCAAACAATAAAGAAGAAAATTAACACTAAAATTCATATTAAACAAAATATTACTCCACAGTTGAGCAGCAAAAAGGGCCTCCTGTCCAATTTTCAACTCCCAAAAAGACTGTAAATAAAAAAAAATAAAACATGCGAATTTTATTAGACATTTATTTAATTACCTAATCATGATTAATTAATTTGATGATAAGTATATATCAACCTGACAAACTAATTTTAAATATTAATTATTAACTTTTAATTAATTATGGATGAGAATAGCTTCTTCAACTATCTCTGACTAGTTTTTCCTACACAAATTTATTTAGAGAAATGTATAAATATAAATAATTTGTTAAATATATACAAAGTTTCTGTAATAAACTTGAAGAAATTGAATTCATAGAAGACATTTTAAGTACCTTGTACCTTGTACACTCTGTAAAATGTTCTCGAGTTTCTTTTTTTTAAAAAAATAGGAATGAAAGTCAAGTGGAAAGAATGAATTCCTATGGGAAAATGATTGGTTACCCCTTGACTACATGTTATATATAAAACAAGGTATATAAAATGCAATAAATCAGGGAAAGTTCAAGAGAAAACTACACTTTTCTTCTCATGTTACAGAGTAACAGTAAGAGCTAAATATAAGAACAAAAATCTTTTCTCTGTGTTCAACTTTTTGATAAATTTTTCAAAATTCTGATTGGGATCTTGGTCATAATAAATAAAATGGTTGTAGTTTAAATACCACAATAGAAAATTATACAAAGTAAAATTCATCTCTCTCTCTTAATCTTTTGGACTAGACTCTAACTATTTTTTACAAGTTGAAGGCACAAGGGAAAAAAGATTGGAGAATTGGCTTTATAACATTATCCACCACCATCCACGTTCTATACAGAGAGAAAAGTGGGGACTATATTAGTAATGGCATATATAGATTATCCTGACAGAGAAAATAAATCTAAAAAGTCTTCTCCCTTTCTCCACAACTTATTTCTCCCCTCCTCCATCATCCAAATGAAACAGCTGAGAATGAAAGAAGAGTAAGATAGATAAGCCAAGATCTTTACTATAATAATTACATACACATGAGTGTATTAATGGTAAAGTCGATTATACTCATATAAAACATATAACTCATATTAAAGAGAGAGAGAGAGGGACTAGATATTTGTAAGTTGTATACTAATATTTATGAATACTAGGAGGAATTGCAATTTTAGGAAAAGAATCAAGAAAATTATCCTACAAAGAAAAAGAGCAAAACTAGGCCATCTTCTCTCTCTCATAATCCCTACATGTACTTGGTCTTCCACTAGGGAAAAGGTTGAAAAGAATGAGGAAAAACCTGAGATGAAACCTGAAGTATCTAATCCATTACCCGCATCTTTCTCCTCCTCCCCTCCCTCTCCCCTCTTCAGATAGAGAGAGTCATGAGATTTAGAGCGTACCAAGACACACAATAATGTGAGATTGTGTACAATGTGTACACAACATTAGGGGAATGAAGTAATAGCTAATTCTAATTCTAAAGCTACACCACTTTAATACTGATTAAAAGATGACAGTTCTATTTCTCTCTGTGACCTTAGACCTTAGCACATAGACTTTCTCCCTCTGTCTCTTATTCTTCATATAATATGTAAACGTGATCTGAGTTCACAAAGTTCAAGAAAAAAAAAGTCAACCTTTCATTCCTCTCTTGCTTATTTTCTAACTCTTAACATGACTTTATGAAGAATGACTGCCTTAGCTAATTCACAACTCGCCTCCATGTTTATTGTGCCTTGACTTTTTTTTATATTATTATCTTCAACTCCATAAACTCATAAGAGAGAGAGAGAGAGAGAGAGAAAGCTGACACTGTGATCGAGGTCACGTGGATTTTATCCATATAAATTAATTTATATGAGCTCCATATTCCACCCCTCCATTTTATTGTGCCTTTCTCATGATTAATTATACTTAATGTACCAAAAAAAAGAAGATAATATAATAAATTTCCCTCCATTTTCACAAGACGTGGTTTGAGTAGGATCAATTAGATTATGGAAGGAAATTATAAATAATTAACAATATTTATCACAATAATTAGAATCAACTGGCTGTAAAATTCTATTAAATATTTCTCGAGCCACTTTATATTTTACCTTGTGTATCCTCAACGTGACTAATTAGAATTTTGAGAGTTTTTTTAACGTAAATTAATGTTATATAACAAAACAAAATGCAATTCTCAACATGTAGAGATGAGGATGATGGAGAGACCACAGTACAGTACACATAATTTTCAACTTCCTCTTTGATCGGTTCATGGCAAAATGACAAATGAGTGTCCATGAACTTGATACTCCATTTTACATGTACATGGGGAGTAAGGCACTCATAAATAAAATGAATCAATATTATCTACATAATGTACATACATACATTATTTTATAGTGAACTCTTGCTCTAAAATTTTTTTTTGAGTGAATAAGAAACTTTACATATATGATGAATGATTTTGGTGGCTCAAATTATTCAAGCGTGGGCTTATAAAATAAAAGAGGAAATGATGAGCTTTTTTTGTTTATAAAAAAATAATATTTTGCATGCAATTTTATTTAATTTTTCAGTAAAATTCTACAATGATGTATAGTGTCATATTTGAAAAAGTTCAATGTCATTAAAAAATTTAGGCTAAAACATTTATCATTTATGAATATTAATTTATTTAGATGAGAGTCAAAAATTGAAAGTCATGTCAAAAAAAATCTCCCTAATATTTTCTCTTTATTTTTTGTTTTAAAAAATATTGCATAATCTACAAAAAAAAATGAACTGCCATTGTTTACAATGATGCAAAGCAAAATAAATAAAATTTTATATGAATTTTTACATCATACAAAATTCCTCAGAATTTAGACATATGAATTATTTTTTTCCCCTTGTTTCTACACAATTATGAGAAATGCATAAAAAATAACAAAGAAAATAAAAAAAAACTGTAACTTCCTTGCTATGATTAGCCGACATGTTTTCCTTGTACAAGAGAAGTGGAAGAGATAATATAAAAAAATGAAGAGAGAGAAAAAAATAAGGTGAAGTGGTATCTAGGTAAAATTCCCTAGAGAAGATTTCGTTTCATTCCTCAGGCTGATCTACAGAGAGAGAGAGAGAGAGAAAGTTCAGGGTTTCGTTTCGATTTCAACTTATCTTTCCTCGTTGTGTTCCTCACGATCTCTCCTTGTTCTTTGAGTTAATGCTTATGATGGTTGAGAAAAAGGAGAAAGTGGAGAAAGGGTTGAGACACTAAAAAGGGCACTCATACATCAGATACATGTAACATTTTATTTGTAAGATGAAGAAGAAAGAAAAAAACATCAAGAAAGAGTTTGCCATTATCTAATCTCACAACTGAGCACGTTTATTCAGCACAGCATTCCAATATTTTCTCTCCCCCTCCCCCCTCCTCCTCCTCCCTCTTATCTTTTTTTTCATAGAATCTTGTTATGGCAAAGCAACAATTTTTTCTATTTTTAAACTACTGTATATCTGTACATACATCATTGGTAATACAATATCATCCCAAACTCCAGCTCCAACTCCGCATCTTCACCCTCCTACTCATTTTCAAGGGGAGAAAAAAAATGCCACTATTTTATCCCATACAAATAGCCACACCTAAATGTTTTTCACAGAGACTTAACGTGAGAAATGGACTTGTTAATACGATGCAGTCTAATATTTCTCACTTAGTGTATTTTTGCAAGTATACAAATATTTGTAGAGGTAGAAATAGAGTTAGAGGAATTTTTTAAAATAAAATAAAAATGTCTGTACATATTACTACACCCACTAATATTCTTATAAAGGTAACAAACATCCATTTTGTACAAGATGAAGACTGACATTAAGAATAATGGATTTCATTTTACTTGCCTGAATAAAATTGGTTGCTCGTATGGCATGTGACGGTAGGTTGAGGACAAGAAGAAGAAAAAAAAGAAATTTTCATCATCATAATCTCAAAAGACAAAAAAGCCCGAAAAATTTCATATCGCATCTACTGCAACATGTAGACAGTACAAAATCCCCTGAATGATCATAAAAGCTTGACGTTTAAGTAAAAATGTTTTTAGTTTTAGTAGGAGCAAGTTTTTTTTGTAAACAAATGTAAATATAAAAAAATAAAAGATGGACAATAAAATGGCCCATTATGTCATTGACAATGTCTTGGGATTAATTTTAAAATTGAGTTGGATACGGGAACTATGTACAGGAACTACAAAAAAAGAGGAAAATTTGGGGAATGTATTTCTACAAAAAAAATAATGTCAAGTTTTTATGGTACAATTCAAATTTTGAAATTGTCTGACGACATGAGTTTTTCTTTGTTTTTTTGTCTTTGAAGATTTTGAGAATGAAAATTTGTACCAAGGAAGACACTACTAACGAGGAGTAATGTTTTGGTTACTCTCGTCTCAGCAGCTGCATGACTTGAACCATTAAGTCTTCGTTTTCTGGCTCGACGTTGATTATTATTACTTTTCACTTTGACGTTCCTTTGAGTTGAGAATTCTGAACAACAATGAACACTTGTACTCGTCGTACTTGTCCCACTTTCACTGGTTTCAAATTCAACAGTTAAATTTTGTTTACTTCGCCAATTACTCGTACCATTTAAATGATTCACACTGTCTTGTCTTCTATGATGTATGTGATGTTTACTAGCACGATACACAAATCCCACTGTTCGTCCATTACGACTATTTTGCCTTGATATTTTAGCCTGTCAAGAAATAATTATAAAAATAATTCATATTTGTCATGAACATAAATCATCCATAAAATTTACGTGAGTTATGTAAGGCAAATTCATCACTCACCATGGCCACTAAATTCTCCCTCTGATCTTTTAATTTCCATACACAAATGGCAATTCTACAATTTAAATAGAGGATGAGAGCAAAAGGTACAATTAAAGTTAAGACGCTATCGATGTGACTGGCAATACTTGAAAAATAGACATGCTCTGCACGAACTGAACACACACTCATGTATTCCATGGGAAGTGGTGATGCATTCACATTTATTCCCAAATTTTCTATACTTGGACCTGCCTCTGAAATTAAAATACAGACAAGTTTAATTAAAGGTAGAAATATCAAGAAAAAATCAGTGGACAAAAAGAACTCACCTGGATTAACTAATGAAGTATTTGTCAAGGTGAAAGGATAATCAGGATGAAGACTTGGATTGGTTTCATTAAAATTATCATACACAACAGTTGACGTTGAAACTACCGAAGAGCGTTCCATGGGATAGTCTAGAACTCTGGCTATGACCAAAACATAAGAAAAAAATATTGTCGAGATGATGGTTAAAATAGTGATCACTTTTTTAGCTCTCGCCACTGTACAAACTGTGGGTCTTGTTAGGGGATAGCAGACGGCTGAAATGAATAAAAAATATAATTGTAAAGGCTATGGATTTCTATGGATTAAGTCTAAAAATAAAAATTGTCAATATAAAGATTTTTGAAAGTACCAAAAAATCGTTCCATGGTAAAGGCGACAATAAACCAGACGGAGAGAAAGCACGTGACTTGTCCCAAGTACATGACTAAAGGACAAGTGACAGGGAGAGTGATGACACGAAGACCCATATCCTCCATCCACACAGCAAGGAGATTGAGCAGGTAACCAATGTCACTTATCGCCAAGGCTAAAAAAAGACAGGGGAGGCTTAAAAACTTAAAAAAACACATTCTCAACAACTGAGAAGACCACAATATCTTTTGTATCTGTACAGGGATAAATTGACATGACATCCATGTCATGTCACTACTCTTTTTTCTAACCTGATAAATAAAAGGAAGCAGAGAGACTCCGATGGGTTGAAGTTCTACAGAACACCGTCACTGATAGACAATTTCCCACAGCTCCAAAAAAACATAGCAATGGGGTGTACACTTGATTGAAGCTTTGGGCTGCCAACATTAACCTACATAGTAGCAAAGATAAGGCAAGAGAAATTTGTTCAACTTTTACCTCCATTGTTTTACTAAATCCTTTTATAAATTATTGTGCACACAAAAGTCTTTGTCTTTAACTTTCTACTTTATTGACAACTAAAAACTTGATATTTATCTCTATTTTGTTAATTTTGTGACATGGCCACAAAACTTTGAATTAAAATTTCTCATCCATGTTCAATGAGAGAAACGACTTCAAATATCACTAAAAGTCACTAAAATATTAATTGTTTCAATTTCTGTTCTATTGAAACAGTTATTTGAAAACTGACAACCAACGAAAATTGTATTTAGATTATTTTACAACTTTATTCATGGCATCCTTCTCATCCGTCAATTCTTTTATAATTTATTTTTTCATGAATATACTTGAAAAAAATGAAAAAAGTGAGGTTGGCCACTTCACAAAAATTATTCGGTTGACTGGACATGTCAAAAATCTTGACGTCAAGATAATTGAGTCATACAAAGATCAGGTCTCTCTCTCTCTCTCGTGTAAAAAACTAAACACGAAATCATGTTCCCCTCAACTTTTTTTAGTTTGAGAGACACCAACCATTAAAAGTTTGGTAGTTTTACACGATATATTATAAACATGTCAAAATTTAAACAAACTTAATATTTAAAAAGACGTGGACGCAACTCCAAACGACACACAAGTCAAAGATTCAAGAGTCACGGGGAATTGAGAATGAAGATCAAGATTAATTTCTTGTGAAGGTGAAATATTGTTTTTTTTATAATTGCACCCAACCTGTCAAGAGAAAGAGGAGAGTAACGTTAGAATTTTTTTCATGATTAAAATAGAAAAAACCTTGACTCTCTCTCTCTTGACTTTCCCAGACATGAATGACTCTTATACTTTTTTTTGGTATATATCTGTCATCCCCTCTATAATTACAAGGACGTACATACCATTTAAAATATAGACACTGACATCCGTCAAACTGGAGTGACAGAGAAAGCGGATACGCATTGTTCTGTACAATAGATGAGAGTTTGAAACAAGTTTTCTTGAATTTTGAACAAGCTATAGGATTTATAGAGTCAGGAAAATCCGTAGTTCTCTCTTCCTCTTCTTTAAATCTTTCAAGGTAACTAAAATTGGAGGGAAATAACTACATGGGTTGGGTATACGAAGAAAATTTTCAAGAGATTGTTTTAAGATTTTATACAGGAAAAGTTATTTCATTCTGTCAGCAGCCACTCTTCTCCATATTCTATACTTTTTAGTAATATCCAAAATTTCAAGATAAAAAATAAACTCCCCCATGATTTCCATTTTCGAGAGAGAGAGAAAAAGCAGGAGAGGAAATGAGAATTCTCGAATGACTTGAAAAGAGAGAGACATTTATATAGAGACAGAGCTTCTTTTTTTATATTGAAACGAGATATTATTTTCAGTTTTATATAATCTAACTATTTTATACTATCAAAAAATGAATGATCGACAAACTACGCATATAAAATGAATATTTTTTTGAGCTACCTTGTTATTTTACATACAAATATTTTACAGATTATTTTTTCAAATGTTGGCTTAAAAATTCCTTTTTTTCTTGATTAGTACATTTCAATCAACTTGATACAAATTTGCATGTAAAAATCAATAAAAAAACATTAATTTAAATAATATTTACCTAATGGCAAGGGAAGTTGGATGATGATGATCCTCTGAATTTGTATGGATACTCTCGTTGTATGGTAACGAGTCCATTGTTGATTGATAAATATTTAATTGTTCTAATTAATTAATTTAGATCTTCATCCTCTCTTCGTTATTTTATAAATTAGAAATTTTATAAATAAAAACGAGTCAAAACACCACAAGTTAAAGCCATTTAGCTAATGATTTGTAAAATACAAAATGTCTTGAAGGTTCAGTGTTGAAAGTCGTGAAATGACTACAGGAAATCAAAATTGCAAAAAAGAAAGCTTGAAATTTGATATGTCACATTCACGTTGCTCATAACAAAACAAATTTTTGACAAAAGAAAAATTTCACTGCACTCACAACAAGTCTCGAGGGAAAAGAATAATTAGTTTAAAAAAAACAACATTGAATAGAATCAATAAAGAATTTTATTTTAACAAGAATAAATTAACGAAGTACAATTAAATCTCTATTTTATCAAAAAGAAAAGTCCCATTCCATCCCACACAGAAGGATGAGAATGAATAAACTTTTTTTTACTTGAATGAGACAAGATAAATTGACTTTCTCTCTCTCTCTTTTGTTGATTGTTGTTGTTCAAACTAAATGTAGACATGTTTCACCATGTTTTTTTAATCACATGTTAACTAAGACCCCCTCTGCCCTCCCTTGTATATTTGTTTTTGTTGTAAATTGGCAGCTCAACAAGAGGGACAAAAGGAGACAAGAGACAGGGTGAAATGGTTTGTATAGATAGAGAAGGTTTGTCTGTGTGTGGACTAGTATAGGAGAACCAAAATGGAATTTGTAGTCTCAAACTTAATTGAACAAGATGGTAATACAGTTAGAAGCTCCACTACATACATCACTCTGACGACTCACAAGAACTCCAACAACCAAACACTGAGAAATTCCCTTTTTTTACAACCCACCCAGAGGAAAACACACACTTGTACCCTTTCACGCCCACTAAGCAACTGAACTGCGGGCTTTTCTTCTTCAACCTTTTTTGGATTGTGAGGACTGAGAGGGGAGGTTTTTTTTGTGTCGGCGCCCACGTTGACTCTCCCTTTTTTTCCTCTCAAGTCTTTGTGCAACAACTTTCAACTTTCTATTCTTTTCTCTTGTATAATTTATATAATTCATATTTTATTCTCCAGTCCATCCCCCTTTTCCAAATTTGTGTTCAATACCTAAAAGGAAAAAAAGATGAATGACAACTCTCAACTTTTTACAATATCACACTTGCAAAATTGAGACACCTTTCCTATTCTTTTTTCTTTTTCTTTTTTAAAACTTTTTATTTTGTTTCCAGTTGACACAAAAAAATATTTCCAATTTTTGGAGAAAGTTTTTCTCTTAACAATGATTTTTTTTCTTTAATTTATTTGACGCCGATACACTATTTACACACGTGTACAGATACATATAGTCATTAAATAATGTATAAACAATGCTCTCCCTCTCCGCCTACACCAAAAAAAAAAAAAATTACCAAAAAAAAAATTGACGAGAAACTTTGAAAAACAAAACTTTATCTATTTTATACACACCCCAAAGGTGAGTTTTGAGTAGAAATTTCTAGAAAGTACAAAATATTTTGATATTTTAAATTTTTTTTACAAGTCTCAAAAGATTGAATTCATATCTAACCCATGTCATTCTATGAGTAGGCATGTAAGATACCTGTGGGGAAAAAAGATGGGGAATTGAGCACAAGGAATTTGGGGTCGGAATTTTTTTTTGTAAAGCTTTTTTCTCTCGGTGACCATACTTTTACATAAAATACATAACATGGAAGAGTATAGGGGTGAGGGAGCCCGTATATGGAGAGAAAGGTGAAAACTTGCCAAGCGTTCATCAAGTCAGTGTTTGTGTAAGTCCTCGAGTCCCCAGTGAGGAGTGAAGCTTCTGTCAGATCCGTTCATTTTCTACTTGAGCAATTGAGACTGTAGTCTCAACCATTATACTTTTTTTTTCTTCCCTAACAGGTTTCACTTGGCACTCTATTCCCCATATACTTTCATACAACAACAACAAGATAAATTATCTTGAAGGATCTTTGGGGAGGGATTTTGCTTAACTTACTTTTCCGCCCCCCCCCCCCTCTCTGTTAACATTCCCTTACTTTAGAAGGAAAAAGACTCATTGTACATCCTCATCATAGTGAACTAAGACTAAGAAAAAAGTCCTCAAGTTTTCAACTGAAAGTGAAAGTTGACAAAGAGAAAGACACACATAGAGACAGAGAGACAAAGAGTTCACAACTTTCCCTTAACTCTGCCCTCAAAAGCACCTGCTAATTGGTTTTTCTCTTCATCTCTCTCTCTCCTTTCTCCAATGATTTTAAGGGAAAATAATCTGCATGAAATCCAATCACAAAAAAACAGCGCATCATTTCACACTATTTTACTTTCACTTTCACCAGAACACAAGAAAAACTAGAATTCTTTCCTTTTTTAAACTAAAAAAAAATTCTTTACACTCCACCCGTCAACTCGTCTTATTTTATGTTAAGTAATGAAAAAAAAACTTTTTTTTACAAAAAATAAAAAGAGAAAAAGATTCTTATCTGGTCATAAGCTGTACCTTTACCTGCTTTTACTTTCTATTTTAATTGTAATTGAGAAAGAGCAAAAAGGAATAAAAATAGTTGGCTTTGGTGTCTCCCTCATAGAAATTTTTATGAGAATTTATGTGAGGACATTGTAGTCTAACTATAGTTAAATTAGACTCATTCTCATTATAACTTACTAATATGTTTAATTTAACTTTGAAGCGAGAGAGGAGTGGAGGGGGGGGGGTACATTGTAAGTATATTTTAATGACTCATTACTGGCTCTCAGTGTCTCATAATTTTGGGTGGGAACCGTCAGAGCAGTGACATTATAATAGACCACAATTGCGTACCATTACCGCCTTCTATTTCATCACAAAAATTATGTGGCTGACTGTAGATTCACTCACCATGTAGATGATACAGATTCGAGTGAGAATTTTGCCAGGAATATTATTATTTCTGTTGAAAATCCCTAAAACTTGATTCCCAAGTCGTCCATTCATTCCTCCTCTTATTTTTTGGCTTTTTCCAACGGGGGAGTTGGAAAGAGGCATCCACCAAACAACAAAGTCATCATAATAATCAACAGATAAAAAAATTTAGGCGAGTCTCACTCGAATATTTTTTTTGCTTATTTTTTTTGCACATGAACTACTTTCTCCCTCCTGCATAATTTCGACTTATCGTCAATCCCTCTTTTATTTGTTTTGTTTTTTATATACAAAAAACTGAAATGGCACAAGATAGTTAGACTAATGTCCTTTCTCCTCTTTCCAAGTCTCACATTCACATCCACATCATCCAAATTAGAGTCAATAGAGAGAGAGAGAGAGAGACAAAAGGGAGAAAATGGAGGAGAATGAGTGAGTATGGAAATAGAAAAGAATGGCGTCATTCCTTAGTTCCGATTTCCTTTTATTTAAATTAGAAATAAAAACATGTCTCCTCTTCCACACCTACACATTACAAGTAGAGACGTTGACTTTTTTTTGACAAAAATCTTTGAGAGTAAGGTGCCTATTTATTATCAAGAGAGAGAGGGAGAGGAGAAAGATGTTTATCTTTGGAAAAAATCTCAAATGGGCCAAGATTTCTTTGGTCTATTTTTAAACATGGGAAAATAAAACTCTTCAAAGTTCTCGTCTTGTTGAAGGAGACAAAAGGAGGATTTTTAAAATTATCATAAATTGGTACCTTCCAGGTAAAATAGGACAGAGAGAGAGAGTTGTTAGGTTGTCTACTTTTAAGAAAATGAAGGGATCTTGAAAATAGAAAGCTTTCTCCTGCGCAAATTCTTTGCTACTACAAATGTCCAAAGAGAAGGACTTACTTGACATCCAGTTCCAGTGCGTGGGTGGTTGGTGGATGTTGTAAAAAATGTTGTGAGAATCTTTGTACTCTTCTTCTTTCTTCCCCTTCTTTTCCTTTGTTTACCAGATACAAAAAAACATGATATTATTAATCTCAATACATATAGCCTACATGGAAAATTTTATGTATACTTTCTCTCACATACACTCTGTACTGTACTGTGAACTCGTAACACAACGGCACCAGAACCAAATTGAGTGACCTGTATATCTATACAAATACTTTGTGGATAAAGGCAAAAAAAGTACTGACATGGCACATGGTGTGACATGATTTTTAATATAAATTTTGCGTTTCCCCGAAGCTTCGCATCCCCACATTCCCAATGTACACCCAACCTCAATGCCTTTAACATCCCCTCCATGGTGTTAGTAGTAATACAATATGGTGAATTGAAAGTGGTGGGATAAAATTATAAAATTATTTGATTTGATTGATTAATCCGTCAGTTCGTGTCTAAAATACATTACAGGAGTTGAAAGCATGGGGAGAGTCAAAAATAGGGGAACGGTCATGGACTTGAATGGGCGAGTATGTATCCATGTAGAAATCAATGGAAGAATATTGGCATTTTCCTCTGTGTGTGTGTGAGTAGCTCTAATAAAAAATGGTTGTGTTTGTACAGGTAAAAAAAGAGCATCATTATAGGCCATGGCAGGTTACTTAGTAGACTCTACGTAGTTATTCCTCATCATTATATTTTAGATGAGCTTTTTCACTATCTATATTTAACTTTCACAGACTCGTCTTGATTACGTGTGGCTCTCTCTCTCTCTCTTTTAGAGCTCCATGTGTGGTAGTGTCTTACTAATTAACTAGTAGACTGCGTAGTAAATTAATGAGCTTATTATATGTACCCAAGTTTTAACAGCAATTGGCCCTGTGTGTGGGCTACAAGGAGAAATACAAATGGAATATTTTTAGGGGCTTAGAATTCCATCAGAAACATGATGGTGAGATTTTAGATGGTCTGAGTGTGTATAGATAATCTCATATACATAAGGAACGATGGGAGTATCTGTAGGACGAGGGTCGTAAGATTTAATGAATGAATTAATACGGTCAAAAGACTTTTCCTCCTCACCATTTTCACACACTATCAATTTTCTAATGATGATAGTCCTGATGTTCAAACTTTGTTTGTGGAATTTTAGAATCTGATCAACTTTCTAACATATACAGATACATTATATTGTACATACATACTGATGTAAAAATATATAAGATCAAGAGAGAAAGGTTATCAGAGTAGCTTTCACCCGTTAAAAAAAATATTATGTTGTTACTCCCAATTAACTAATTCAACTAAATCTTCTCTCTCACTTAATTAGCTCATGTACTCCTCCTTTTTAAAAGATTTGGTTTTATCTGTAAATGGATTTTCTGTTTGTCCATTTAATTTAATTAAACTTAGGATGATGAATGGTGTGTCAAGTGTCCGTTGTAGTGTTTAGATCTTTAGATATTTAAGTTAATATTTAATTAAATTTAAACTATTTGCATAAAATAATAATATTATATGTAGACAATTTTATTGTGTTGTGTCTGTACGCAGAAAAAAAGTTGAATGAAGGTTACTAAAATGCCGACATTGAATTTTTTGTTCATTCAATTGTGATGACCTTGATGTGAAAATAAATTTGTATTAAAATAATTGCTCGCTTTCTCTCTCTCTCTCTCTCTTTGATATTCAATGCCGTTTTTTTTGCTTGCGGAATTCTTTAGAAATTCATTCATTTACGATTCACTTGGTTCTACAAATATTACTTTGTATTTTTTGTATGAATGAAGCGATATAAATATACACTTGAACTCTGCGGTGACAAGAAAGGGAAGAATGGGCATGTCTACTATTGGCAAGAAAAAAAAGAATTTTATAGCATTTTACAATGTCAGGCTAGGGCATCATCTTCCCACCTCAATAATTTACGCTTCATTCGTCAAAAGGGAAAAAAAGAATGACGTTTTCCTGTCATCGGATGTGTCTGTATTGTGGTGTGGTATTTTTCATGAAAAAGTCTGGGGTATGAAATATCATTTATTTAGAGTTTTATAACATAGAAACCTTATGTATTCTCCTTGTAGGCGTTTTGTGAAATATTTTTTGTAGGTATTCATTCCAAAAATTTTGAGGTCATTTATGCTCTTTTTTTCTTGAAATTCACACATAAAAAATTTATTTCATAATTTCATTACATAATGTAGTCAATTTTGAATGAAGGGTTCAAAAAACTTGTAAAAATTGTACAAGTTGATTTATAAATTAAATCGTGAATTTTTATTATAATATTTTATGTCAATTAATTTAATGAGAAAAAAAATTATATATTAATTTTTACAATTAAAAGAAACTGAAATAAAGAGAGACTGTAAAAAAGTTTTATAAAAATTAAGAGCTCTGCCACAGCCTCTACCACCCACAGAGACATTTTCACCAAAAAAAGAAAGTTCCCAACTCCTATTAGATGTCTCTCTAAGTTCGCTTTCTCCGTCAAGAGCTTTCACTAGCAAACCGGGGTGAAAGCACATAAACGTCATTCAATCTTTTTTTACTCTTGTTGAATCTCTCAACTCTCCCGAAATATTTATGAGCTTTGAAAATTGAAGAGAGCCAGAATATTTTTTTTCTATGCATTCTTAGTACAGACAAAAAAAAACTATAATAAAAAACAATAAAAAAACTGACAAGAAATAATTTTAATTATTTTTGACACATGCAACATAAATAAATCAAAAGTATTGATTACAAATAATAAAAATTAAGCAAAAAAAAATAAATCCAATTAATCATTCCTCCTCTCTCTGTATGCTTAGTGCTATTTGCAAAGACAAGGATGAAAAACGATGAAGTAGAATCCCAACAAAAATTAAGTGACCGTTCAACTGTAGAAATGAAAGATGAGTCTCCTTCTTTTTTCATCTTTTGCCACCACACAAGACAAACGAAATATCTGTATTGACACGAGTACACAAAAAGATGACACAAAAGCAGGGAAGGGCCATGGAGACATTGCAAGTCAAAATCAAAGACAAAAAGTTGACTGAAAAGATTAAGTCGCATGATAAATCAAGGGGAAAGAAATATTGGAGAAATTGGCAGTGAAAGTTCATTCTCTCTTTTTATAAAAGAGCAAGATGAGAGTCATGAGAGGTTGGGTTAAGGTTATGAGAAAACTCTTAGCCATTGCCTATATTTTCTATAATAGCAGTAGTAGTGGTCGGAGGACGCGTGTGACCTTTTTTTTATATATTGTGGAAATTCAGGCTGCATGCCAAAAAAGAAATGGATTGCAAGGGGATAGAAATAAGAGAGGAAAATTATGAGATCATTTATCATTCCAAAATTTCAATTAGAATTGGAATATCCTCCTTGTCTCTTCTGTCTTTTCAATGTTACGTAACTCTAATGCATAATATTAAGGACAAGACAGGGTTTTTTATCCCATAATAATTTTTAATTTAAATTTAATAATTCAAATAATTTATCAAAAAAAAACACCAAGTCTTCACTATCAATTCATGAACATTATTCTCCTTCTTGATCTCATCATTTTATTGATTTAAAAATGTACATTACTTGCACAAGAAGAGAAAGCGAGAGGGAGAAAAAAATCAGCCCTTGATTTCCCTTGCCAATTTCCTCTCCCTTCTGCGTCTCAGCACATTTGGGCGGGTTTTTTCTCATTAGCGTCACTTGGCGACTGTCATTGTCGTCATGAGGGAAAACTCCATTGTTTTTTTTGTGTAACTGAAAAAAATGGACAACTAACTAAATACCCCCAAAACCTTTTAGTTTTCTTGTATTTTTTTATGAAAAAATTATTGCAAATAATTGATAAAAAAAGACACTTGTACTCACGCAATGCATGTACAAATAATTACTTTTTATTTTATGTAGAGACTTGATGAAACACACCTGGGTCAAATTTTGGACATGAAACAACTTTGGAAAATTAATTTTCACAAAGAAAAACATCGCAAGTGAATTTTTTTTCCTACTTCTGTCTTCCATCTTCACAGAGCCCCTCCTCCCCAAAAAAATTTCAGGGGAGGATTTTATGCAGAAAAAGTTTTTGTAAATTGGAGAAAAAAAGGAAACACACAAAAACTGAGGTAATAATGAAATTTCATTGTTTTTTTTCTTCAATCTCTAAAATGAAAATGAACTCGTTGAGCTGGGATCAAGGATGTGAATTAGTAGAAGTAGAAATAATTAGAGATTTTTTTTTGTTTGAAAATATTTAAAAGTTGAGAGGACTCTCAAATAGAATTGTGTAATAAAATTAAATGGGCCCTTTTCAGTTTTTATTTAAATCTAAGGAATCCAGGAAACATGTAAAAGTTCTTGTTGATTATTGTGCCTATTCTGGAAATCAAGTCTACATCATTAAGACAAGTTAAGAGAAGCCGAAGTCTCATCAAAAGGATCAACTAATGGCCTCAGTGAAGGATATATTCTCATGTGTTTATACTGGAAAAGATAAATGACTAGTTATGTATATACGTACTTGAAGAACTTATTGCATCATCCAAATCTCTCAACTTTGTTCTCTGGGAGACGACCTCGTTACTCTCCATCGCTCTCTCTCTCTCTCTCTCTCTCTCTGTAGCTGTGTCTGTCATGTTGCTAGAGTACTAATTACAAAATTCTCATTAAAACTAATTAATCTCATGAAGGTTCATTTTGTCCTAGTTTATGATAGATATTTAATATTATTGTCCTTATTGCCAGTCAACTTTATTTCCAATTTTAATGAAAAGTTTTCTATCTATTTTTGCAACCTGTTTTTGTATCCAGAATGAAAAAAATGCATTAAAAAAAAGTTATTTTCATTTTTGAAGCTACGCCCCCACACGTTTTCTTAGAAGTACCGATACGTGATTATATATTTGTTGTTCAAGAATGTCGCAATTTCAAAGTTTTAATTTTAGCATTACTTTTTTTTTGCTTTTATTCAAGTAACAAGCAACGTTATATATATTGAGAGTGAGTAAAAATATTTCAAGACGGTATTAATTAAATTTACTAATCTAATTTTGTGAGTATTTTGACTCAAGACGCAATTTTACATGGATGTTGTTTAAAGTTTGGTTGAAAGTTTTGTATTTATTGGTGAAAGTGAAATTTAGATTAAATTAGAGAAGTTAAATTTATACCACCAAGAAATATTTAGTACTCACCCTGTACTCTGTAATAAATAAATTAGAAATCAACCAAAAATTATAAAATTGGCATTTCCGGTTAAAAATATTTAGGTACTCTTACGTATTGTATCTATTCTATAATTGTTAAATTTTTAATATTAATTTTTTGAAAAAATTTGAATATCTGTACAGTTTATTTAAAATTAATTAATTTTAATTCGTAAAACAGATACCCGCTCTGTTCACCTGTATGGATTGCACTCAATTTAATTAATGGGTTGTCATTTCAAACAAGAAAAAAAAAGTTTTACCGGGTCTCCATTTCCAAATTCCAATGAATTGCTCCCTTGTGCTTCCCCATCGTTTTAGAGTCTAGACGAAGCAGGCCATTAAACTTCTAAATTTATAAAAAAAAAAAGAGAGAAAAAATGTCCTAAAATAAATTCAAGTCAATCAAAAATCCTTCCAGACAGATTCTTAAAAAGAAATTGATTTTTTTTGGAACAAAATTAATGATAAATTAAGCACATGGATTATTAATAAAATGTTCATTTTACAAAAGACATTTTTAATATAATATTGCATTTGTGTACTCTGTGTGTATTATATATATGTATATATGTATATTATATGTATTTAATATGAGAATAAACAATAGGATATTGCCTCCTTTTGTTCTCTTAAAATTCTTTTGTTTCTCCATAGAACAAGCTCTTAATTTCCTCATCAAGATTAGACTATAACTTAAAACTATATTTATAATACAAGTTAGACAAGTTTTATAGAGTTTTTGATCAATAACAATGATAATAAATTCATCAACTTTCATATATATATATATATACATTACATACATAATATTTGACTTTCTCCTTTCTCCATGAAAATTCATGGACTTTGTCCCCCTTTGTGTGTACACTGTACAACTCACAATACAATTTTATACAGAAATTTTCCCTGTATAAATAGATCAAAACTTTTCTCCATTGGACACTCTCCAACTCCAAACGGCACACACACACAAAAGACAAAGGTGACGGGGATTTAGTGTTACATAATAGAAATAGATAAATTCATAAATTTAGGATTACGGAGATGTGCAAAAAGGTTGAGGAATATTATTGAGCGGATCATTTTGATTGGGTGGGTCAGAAGTGATGATAATAATTTGACGCTCTTCTTCTTCCTCTTGTCGAGTAGAATAGGGACGATTGTACTGTGACTGGGATGGTAGGAGTGGTGGTGGTGGTTGACGATGATGATTAGAACGATTATTTTGTTGTAACATCATTAAATTCCTTTTTGTACTGGCATTCTTTGGTTGTCTATTTGATGATGAGGAAGATTTAGTCTTGAAACAAATACTCCACAAAGATTTACGAAATGTTCGGCCACTCATACAGTACAGAAGAAAATTACAACTAAAATTTGTATTGAACAGAATATTTGCCCAGGCTTGAGCGGCTTGTAACTCCTCCAACATTTCTAAGCCCCACAAAGACTGCAAATAAATAAAATTGGGTTAACTATTGTCAACATTATTTATTTAAATACAATAAAACATGGCACGTGATGTGTGTACACAAGAGAGAAAAAAAACAATTTATGAACCATTTAAGCCACACATTTGATTCGGAAATCCATACTCAATGTACAGATAAATACATACAAAATTCTTGAAATCCCTCTGTTTACATTGTCTACACAAAAAAACACACACATTTCCTTTGTCTACTCTGACTAACGGGGTTGTCCTGGAAAGTGAAAGCTTTTGTCAACTTTCTAATTGAAATTTGAAATCAAATGGAATTTAAATGGATTTTTACAGATATATGTACACAGGAGAAGAGGAAATGTCGAAAATGAATAATATTTTAGTAAAAAAAATTATTAATCGTTTATTCTAATCTAAATTCAATGTCACAGTCTAAATTAAATTCTCTACAAAAAAGAATCTCCTTCAATTTACAATGAAAAACTAAATGTCCATTTTGTTTTTCAAGATTATCATCATACCAGCACCCTTTTTTATGAGGGGGGGGGGGGTTGTCAGTTTATCAAAGTGAAAAGGTCAGATGATGAAGATTCTCTTGATATTTCATAATAATTCATGCCATTCAATTCCAACACAATTCCCCAGTCCAATTCCGTTATACTTTCTCCACAGAGAGAAGAAAATAGAAAGAGGAGGAGGTGGGTAGTGATGAATATGGTGGATGTATTTATATGGAAAGAATTTTATTTATGTGACAATACGGTGAATGGGAATTGAATGAGGATTGTCAATTGTCAGATTTAGGGCGTAAATCGTGGAGAAATGTAAAGTGAAATGTATTTCGTCTATTCAAAGCCATCTTGAGGCTATTCACCATATATCTCTGTGTATAACACAACCTATAAAAAAAATCTTTTACATGCTCCCATCTTACCCCTCGGACTGGGTCTCAAGTGATAGGAAAAGAAAATGTAAGGAATAAGAATAAGAATTGTGGTGATGTGATAGCCAGCATTTCCTATTTTCCATCCCACTTTCACTCTCCTTCTCCCTACCCTCCCTTCTTTTTTTCATCTTGGGCGCCTTTTGATATATACCGTTGAGGACTTTCTCCTTCACCTTAAATCTAATATTTCTCCAATTCTCTCCAACTGCTCAACATTTCTCTCTCTCTCTTTTCTTAAGATTGTGGCCGTTCTTGCATGGAAATTGCATTTCTTTCTTTATAAAATATAAAAAGATTGTTCCTCAAATTCACTGACAAGTGGAGCACAATAAAAAAAAGTTTTTTTGGAAAAAAGTTGTGCAATTTATCTCTCTCTCTCTCTCTTTTAATGGTACTTTGCATGTTGTTAAAATTTTAATAATTTGGGCATGTTCAAAGGATAGACCATATAATACGAAATTAATTAAATTCTTAATATTATTAGTTACCTCCTCACTTTATGAATTAATTAAGGAGGGAAAAATACCTTCATAACAAAATATATGCACATAATATATAAAAACAAAAGATTTTCAATTCCCATGTAAAATTATATTTTGCAAATTGTTCTTAGATTGTTTACTTTTATTAAAGAATGAAAAACTAGAAAGAGATTAACCAAAACTTGCTTTCACTTTTGTTTTGTGTTCTTCCATCTATCTTGTTGTTACTAAATAATATAAAGAGAAAAAAAAGGAGGGGAGGGAGAATGAGATTTGAGTGGTTTGTAAAATAGAGAGAAAGCAATAGAGAAAGTAACAGTTTATGGAGATGCCCAAGAGGAAGAAGAGAAAGTATTTGAGAAACGTGCTGTTGTGGTTGAAAAGGAAAAGGAGGAGAAAATGTTGTTGTTGAGTTGTGATGAGATGGGATGAGTGTAAGGAAATTAGGTGGAAACACAAAGGAGAGCATCATCCCTGTGTAAAGCCCTTTGGCTTCCCTCAATACACTCAAACAATAATCTTGGTACTTTATATCCCATCCCTAAGACTAGTGAAAACTCTGTTAAAATATATTACTACAACTTTCACTCTACTTTCTCACACGTTTTCTCCCCTCCTTAAAACTCCTCTCTTCTTTGTGTACACACACTTTCCCTATTTAATAAACAAATAATACCATCATTATCCCTTTCCCTTTTCACATTGTCAATGAAAGACTAAAGTGTTTCCTTTCATCTTGTTTGACAATGGCAAAAGGAGAATCAGAATCAGGAGATTCACTCGACGTGATAAAGAAAAAGTTTGTTTTTTGAAAAGATAAAGAAAAAGAGAAAATGATTACCCGTATATAAGCGAGAGCTCGGATGGCATGAGCAGGGAAATTTAAAATTAAAAAGACGCTGGACACAAGTAAAAGAGTTTTGGTGACACGGGCTTCGGAAGCTGAGGTGGTGGATGAATGATGATGATTTCGATTGAGTCTCCCCCCAGAAGGTCCATTAACATTCATACTACTCGAAGTATTCAAACTTGTTGTACTACTAGCAAGATTAATTCGGTAACTTTTTGAATTTATGGCAGAACTCAAACTAAGTCCACCCGTGGGGGAGGGTTGTGTTGGGGTTGTGGAGGGGGGTGGTGGGATTTGTGGGGAATTGGTAGAACTCCCAAGACTTGAAATCCCATTTAGAATTGGACTACTCTTACTCACTGTGAGGCGACAGGTGGTAGTATTAGTGGCTATGGAGGAGGAAGATGGATGATCATTTTGTTGTTGGGAATGCTGATGTTGATGATGTTGATAAGTTGACGTTGTCGAGATTTTGGCTACGGCCACAATATTTTGTCTTTGATCTTTGAGTCTCCAAACACAAATTGCAATCCGGATGTTCAAAAATGAGATGAGACAAAAGGGCAAAATTAGAGTTAGAATGGAGTCAATGTGACTGGCCATACTTGAAAAATACATGTAGTCTTCCCTCACATAACAAACTAACATCTCACCCCCACTCCCTCCTTGACCATCACTCTTATTCTTAGGACTTTCTTCAAAGCTCGAATTTTGTAAGGGGTTGAGCATTGTCAATTGATCTGATGTGAGAGATGACACTGTTAAAAATAATTATAGCTATTATTTCATTTTCTATTTTTTATTTCTATTTTTATCATTTCCATATTTAAAAAGGAGGAAAAAGGGAAGCTAAAAATAAAAATTTATTCCATTTTTCTAAGAATAATATATTCGCAATAAAAAAATAGAGGAATTGTAGTAAAAAAATGATTTTGAACACAACAAGGAGAAAGTTTTCAAGGAGAAAGAGAAAATTGCGTGTGCGTTCGATTGCACCTGATCCACCATCTCCAAGAGGAGAAAAAAATAATCTCTGGAACCAAAATTCAATAGGAAAAAAATTCGGGGAAAGTGAAGGAGGGTATTAGACTAAAAAAAGTTCAATCATTCCGCCTGCCAGTCCTCTTCCCTCACACACACGATAGATGATGGAAATGGTTGAACTGGAGAACTTTGGGGGAGGGGAAAAAACAGAAAGGGTAGGAGTAAAGGAGTAAAGGAGCATTTGAAATTTCAATGCCAAAAAAAAAGTTTAAAAAAAGTTTTTATGGTTTTTTTCCTCTAAATGATATGGACTCCATATTATGGAGGTCACAAAAATGATCGCTCAATGTTCACTTGTTATTTTTCTCACAAACCTGATACTCTTGGTGAAAGTGGGGTTGAGGTAAAAGTAGAATTTTGGGATGAATTACACAAAATGAAATCAAGATGAGTAAAAATCCCCACATCCCTAGTTCTACTACTCCCATTCACAACACCAACAGCATGACTTGGACTCCCAGTCTTGAATTTGTGCCAGAGTGAAGACTGACAAGGAGGGATGAGTACGGAGGCATTGGCCAAGTCTTGGGGATCCATAATCTCAAGTTCATCTTGGCCCTCATTTTCTTCTTGAAGTAGAGGTGATGGAAGTGGAAAGTTTACTACACGAGCAATGAGCCATACATACGAAAACCCTATTTTTTTTTAAAAAAAAAAATCAAGTTTAAAAATTTACTTCACATTCATCTTCTACGTGTACATACTACAAAGTAAAGACGCACAATCGTAATTCAGTGAAAGTTTTTTTTAAAAATGAGAGAAAGTCGATTTTTTTTCTTACCAATGACAGAGATGATGGTGAGAATAGTGATAACTTTTTTGGCTCTGGCAACAGTACAGACAGTCGGTCTAGTTAAGGGATAGCAGACAGCAAAGAATCGTTCAACAGTAAAAGAGACAGTGAGCCAAACACTGAGAAAACAAGTGACTTGACCAAGGTACATGACAAGGGGACAAGTAAGCTCGGAAGTAATGACACGAAAACCCATATCTTCTAACCAAACTGCCAAAAGGTTTATGAGGTACCCAATGTCACTGATGGCCAATGCTGATAAATAGTAGGATGAGGACAGATGTCGATGACTTGGAGCATGACAAAAAACTGTCACCGACAAACAATTCCCAATCGCTCCAAACAAAAGAAGAATCGGAGTGTAGACTTTATTCACAGAGTCATACGAGTATAGAAACCTGGAAAATGAACAAAAATTAATACAATTTTTTAAATAGATTGTCAATTAAAATCATAATCAATCAATACTAAATTATACTGTACATGTATGGGTACATTAATAAAAAGAGAAAGTCTCTTTGAACATTGAGTTGTTGTATAAAAATAAATTAGCAGTGTGCAACCGACGCATATTCCCTTTCAAAATTTTTGACAGATTGACACGTCCCCCGTCTTTTCCTATAACATTTTATTTTACATGTACACACAGTCATGTACACACAGTCATGTACACACAGGCATCACAAAATATGGGATAGACAGCTTTATGACAATTTCCCTTCAACTTGCATCATCAAGCTGAAAGCTTCCTGTCCTTCACAGATTCAGTACGCACATCTACACATTTATTTTCATTGTTCGGGAGTCAAGATCTACTTTCTCTCTCCTGCACTACTCATAGACTTTCTCTCTCTCTCTCACTTTCATTTTCTAGACTTTTCACAAACCAATAAATTACAGAGACGGGGAGGAGACGGAACAATTTCTTAGTCTCTCTACTTTCTCTTTCTCTCTCTCTCAACCTCCGCATTTTAACCAGCTTCATTAAGCAGCTTGAAAACTTTCTTTACCGATTCCTTATTGGAAAATCCAAAAATCCTTTATTTTCTATATTCCCCATTCCCCCCATCTCAACTTTCTCTTTTTTCTTTCTCCCCTCTACTCTCGCTTTGGCTCCCGCATCTTTATTGTGTAGTGAGAGAGAGAGAGAAATTGGGATAGGAGAATTGTACTTCTCACCTAAAAACCATAGACCGCGGCTGTTGTTGTGGTGAGGAAGGAATTGGAGCGAGTGTCGTCGTATTAAAAAGCATTTCCACTTGTAGCTCATCATCATCTATTGGGAGGAACATTATGGAGACGTGATTATTTTCCTTTTTTTCCCTTCCTCTTTTCTATCTCATTCTCACAATTATTTTCACTATGTATTCTATTTCCCCTTCCCCTTTTCTCAAAGAATTGATCCAAAAAAATTGTAAAGAAGTTTCTAAAAATACTCAATTCACAATGACAAAATTCTCATTTTAACAAAACGCTTAAATTGTACACACACACACCTACACACAAAACCAGTTGAGTTTCATAAAACAAATTTCATTTTTTTTGTACACAAAAAATCATTCAACTTTTGAGAAAGTATTTTTGTTGTGACTCTATCAAAATTGACATTTGTTTTATTTATGACAAGAAACAAGAAAATGATTCACAGAGACACTCGTATAATTTTTTTTTCTCGAGGAGTGAAAGGGAGGGGGTGAAAGTGGTAATTCAGATGAAATATTGGAGCGTGGGTCTTGTCTAGGGGGGGGGGGATATAATCAGAAAGTGTAGAAAGTGTCACCTTGTCTTCAACCCTTTTATATGGGATTTTATGTAAGGAGGGCAGACGGACCGAGAAGAACTAATAAAAATCTCTCTTGCTTTACTTTCACTCTGTAAACGAGGAGTGACAGAGGAAAGAGAGAGAGAGAGACTCTTTTATTTCTCATGTGGAGCGTGATTCCTCATTTGAGACTGTAGGGAACTCTTTGACTCCGTGTGTGGTTGCCCGTACCCATCTCTTTATCACTTTAATCACAGCAACTGCTTGGGAAGTGTGGATGTAGCCAGAAGGCAATTTGGTTTAATAGAATCCATCTTCACATATAGCCTATTAACTCAAATGAAGGAAAATGGAATCACCCTCAACTATACATGTAACCACAAAGTCCTTATTGGATCGTGTCATGGACTGTTGATCCGGCGCAATAATTGTCTCCACTGTCCCGTCTCGTCATCCAAAATTCCACAAAGCCTCCTCTCCCTCCATTTTATACACTTTTAATACTTTACTGTCGAATTTTATTGTACAGGGAGAGGTCATAGCCACAAAAAATAATGGTATGTATATATTACAACCCCAAAACTGTCAATTGATAGCTTGTTACATTATGCTCGACTGCCCAATCTGACACACGCTGTCCTTGCTTTCTACTTTCACCTCCTTTATTTTTTTTGTACACAAAAAACCCACACATGTCATTTGCACCATTTATCCTCTCCAATATTTTCTCTTACTTTTTTTTGTTGTCTCAACCTGCTCGAAGCTCGAACAAGTGAAAGTGAGGGAAAAGGAGATGAAATTTATTGGGAGTCAGAAATAGAGAGAGAGAGAGAGGAGGGGGGTGTGCTGAAGGAGATAAAATTTATAACTAACCTCAATCCCTCTCATCACATCATCAGTAACTTTTTCAATGCTTTTAAAATTCTCGTTGATAAAAAATGTACAGGCAAAAATTGTGTCTATGTGGGAGGTCACTTGTCAATGTCTATCTCCCAAGTTTACTATAGTGAGCTTTCTCTCTCGGGTGGGAGTCATGAAGCAAGGATTTCGTCACAAGAACTGATAACCATGTCTGCCTTGTAGTCCCAAGAGAGAGAGAGAGTTGATGTAGGAAGACCATTCCTAGGGACTTGTAAGTACTCGTTTTCTCCTTTTGTGAAATTAAGATAACTTCTTTCCTCTGTGTGTCGTAGACTCTCTCATGGACATTCCAGCCTAGAGAAAGTAAAAAAAAGAAGAAGAGAAAAGGAGGAAAAAGTGACGTGGGACCATTTGATTTCCATTTCTCAAACTTTTCCCTTACAGCACAATTTTCGAAGCTAAGACTAGACTAGGAAATCAAGAGAGAGAGAGAGGAAGAGAAAGCACAGCAGGGAGGGAGTACAAAGTTAGAGAAAACGGAAGTACTCCCTTTTCTAATTCTATCACGTCAGCTCATGAATAATCGGAGGAAATATCAACCTTGAAGGCTAAGACTGAGGAGGGAAGTGGGGACTCATTTGCACAAATATGGTCACTTTCTACCCCCATTCATTCTTTGCCTCGCCTTTGGCGGGGAAGGAGTTAAAAACTTCTCGAGCTGGACAACAAAAATTGTCATTTATTTATTTATTACTCCATCTTTAACTTTTGTCTACTTGACTATTTAATAGTAATTTAATTTTACTAAATTATGTTAGTAATTTAATTTAATTTAATTTATCTTTAATTAATTAAGTTTCAATCTCAACTATGAAGAAAAGAAAATGTGAAGTCTGTAGGTGTAAGCCTGGTCTTTGTCAAAATTTATTAGTGTGTGCAATATGTAACTGTTTATATCATCGAGTGTGTGCAAAAGTTTCTCTTTCCGATTTTTATAATTTAGACCACCTATCATAGACTTGTTTTGATTGTTCAGATAATAGACATCTCACCTCTTGTCTTTCATGCAAACAAAAAACTGTCTACAGTGAGGATTTAACTACCCCACATTGGTATTGTAATTCTTATTTATTTCCCTTTTCTTACTCTGATTCTGTAAGTCATGATAGTTCATTCCAATTAAATTACAATTCATATGTCCAAAATTTTGCACACAAAGGTTTCATGATTGCTCACCTAAATATAAATAGTATTCAAAACAAATTCTATGAATTAAAAATAATCTTAAAATCTATGTACTTAAATATTCTCTGTATTTCTGAATCAAAGTTAAATTCGACCTTTAACTCTAGTCTTTCTGAAACTCATGAATTTGGCATGTTAAGAGTTGACCGTCATGGAGAAAAACGTGCAGGGGGCATAATTATGTATATTAGAGATAACATTCGCTATACTGAAGAAACTTTTGATAAACCTGTCCCTGACAAAGTTGAATGTAAAATTGTCAAACTTTCTGTACCTAACATAAGTCCTATAATAGTATGTTCATTATATAAATCCCCTTCTGTGCCTAATAATATTTTCCTTCCTTTTTTCAATAATCTTGTATTTTTCTTGTCAATGTATGGGCTGGAAATAGTGATAACAGGAGATTTTAATATTAACTACAATGTAAAAAGTCCTTGTAAAACTGAGTTGAAAAATATTTGTAAATGTTTTAATCTTACTCAGGTAATTGTAGAACCAACTAGAGTAACCTCACACACAAGTTCTACCATTGACCAAATGTACCTCTCTCATCATGAATATTATAGTCAGTGTGGAGTTTTACCTATTGGTTTATCTGATCATGATATAATATATGCAGTCCGTAAAAAGCCTCGAGTTAAACATACGCCTCAATATATTGATACTATTAACTTTAAAAATGTAAATTGAGAACTTGTGAACACTGAACTGAAACTAGTTCCTTGGTCTTCTTTGCATGCATCTGATAATGCTGATGATATTCTATCTCATTTTTTAACTCTTGTAAAGGATGTTGTGGACAAACACACACCTAAAATTAAAATGCGTATCACTGGTAAAAATCCTGATTGGATTACACCAGAAATTTTGTCCATGATTAAGGAGAGAGATAAATTAAGACAACTACATCGAATAAATAGTTATGTAAGTACTGAAAAAGAATATAAAACCCTGAAAAATAATATTAATAATAAATTTTCCCAAGCAAAACATAAAACTTATAATAATTACTTTAGTGATTCTATTCAGTCAGCTGACATGTGGAAAATACATAATAAACTTGTTGGTAGAAAAAAGGTGCAATGTAAAATTACTGACCTTAAATGTAATAAAGTTAAGATAACTGACCCAAAACAAATATGTATGGCTTTAATGACTCTTTTACTGTAAAGTCACAAATTAGTAATTTAAATGATTTCTGGAATAATGTTGACGTAAGTCAAGACACAGTTGTCCCCTTCACTGAAAATGAAATCATCAATTCATTTAAACATGTTAAAAAGAAGCCTTCAAAATGTTATGGTGACATTTCATTTAAAGTACTCAATAACTGTATTACAGGCTTAGCTCTACCGCTATCTATTATTTTTACTTTATTTTTGTCTTTGGGCAATTTTCCTAGTTCTTTTAAGAAAGCCAATGTTATTTCTATCTATAAAGGTAAGGGTAGTAAAACAGATCCCAACTCTTATCGTCCAATTTCCCTGTTATCAGTTTTGAATAAATTGTTCGAGAGAACTATTCATGCTAGGCTGATGACGGACATAAGGACAAATAAATTATTAAGCGATAGCCAGCATGGTAATCTAAGGAATAGATCTTGTTTGACTGCTCTCGTTAAACTCACTCAAGATATTTTTAATTTTATCGATAGTAGATATGGGAAAGTAATTGCAATCTTTATTGACCTAAAAAAGGCATTTGATTCTGTTCCCCATGAAACATTACTGTTAAAACTACATTCACTGTATGGTATTAAAGGATACATGCTAAGACTACTCACTGATTATCCTCAAAATCGAGTCTTCAACATTAATTTACATGATTATACTTCTGATAATTTTTGTATGGAAACAGGTGTCCCTCAGGATCCATTCTTGGTCCTTTACTGTTTCTATTGCACATAGATGACCTGTATGAATCATTACGTACAAACATCCATTATCTGTTATATGCGGATAACTTGGTTATTTATTATAATTGTACAGATCTTAAAAAGGGAGCGTTATATATACAAAATTGTTTTACTTGTCTAAATGAATGGTTTAAATACAGCTCACTATGTATTAATATTGAAAAAACTAAATTTGTTATTTTCCACAAAGCTATGGATTTTAGTGTTTCAAATGATATTTTCTTGTTTTGTGATGGGAAGCAAATAGAACGTGTATTTAAATTTAAGTACCTGGGTATACTACTGGATGCTTATTTAAGCTTTAATGAACATTTTCATAATGTAAAAAAACAAGTATGCTCTGCTATAGGTATTGTAAATAGATACAAAAGATTTTATACTTCTAGAGTTTTTAATATTATAATTAAGGCATATGTCCTATCGATTCCTGATTATTGTATAACTATCTGGGCTATTAGGCCTGCTACTGACCTCCAAACTATCCAGCACAAAATTAACAATTGTATTTTTAGATTTTATGGTTTAAAAAGTTGGAAAGAAAAGAAGGTCAGAGGTAAAATTGTACTACATGAACATGATATTCTAGAAATTGTGAATATCTATTCATGAGCGTGTCGAATATTATTTATTGCAATTTGTGTATAAGTGTCTAAGTTATGATATGGGTATACGTTATTTAAGTGCAATGTTTACTTTTAAAACTGGAGGAAGAACAACTAGATCTAGTAATCGTAATTTGTTAAATGACAATGTAATATCAAAATTCAAGTCTATGAGCTTTAATGGATCATTTTTGTATAGAGCTGTGCATGAATGGAATTACTACTGTAGTACTGAAATTGTCGTTTTTTGCCAGCTCAAAGTGTTTAGAAAAGCTATATGTAAATATTATGTCAAAAAAAGAGAAAATTCAATACGTACTAGATTTAATCCTCCTTGAGATCTAATATTTGTTTTATGTATTTACTGACCACGATTTGATTTTACTGATTTTTGGTTAAGTTTTACTTTAAAGTATCCGTCTTTGTAAATCAATGTATCATATAGAAGGCTGAATTTTATTTAACTGTCTGTATGAAATTACTGCACTGAAAAACTTGATACTCAAATAAATCCCAAATTCAAATTCAAATTTACATTTAACAAACCAAGTAGAAGGGAGGTCCTTTAAAAAGTTTAAGTCTTGCCTTTCATCCTCTTCATTTTCTTATCTCTCTCCCTCTCTCCCGCTTTCTCTATGTAATGATGGAGTACTCCCTTCGGTATCTCCTTTCCACAGAAATACAAGCCGCAACCCAGTCTCCATTTTAATGCTTACTTTACAGTTCAACATGTTCAAGGTGACTTGCCTCATTTTATAATTCATTTTCCCTGTAAATTTCTTTCATCCTGGAAAAAGTACAAGATGGCCGATAGTTTAATTCCAATTTTAACAATTTTCTTTGTTAAAAGTCAAACTGCATAGTTTTTCCATCAAAGTTTTAAATTAATTTGTCATTCTTCTCCATAACTCGGCTTCTTCTTGTAGGGGGGTCGTTGTCATCCATTTAAGCTCAAAACTGGATTTAAAGTGAAAGTAAAAGTGAAAGAAGAGGAGCATTTTCATTGTCATCACGGGAACAAAAGGAACGAGTATGAGGAGAAAGTGTGTGTGTGTACAAGTATTTGTAAAATGAGAGTGCATATGTAGTCTTGAGAACAATCCAAGTTTTCACATAAATTTCCATGTAAATTTTCAAAAAGCTGAAGCTAAAAGTACAGACAGGGAGAGAAGAGTTTCGGCGACAAGATAAATATTGAAACGTATAATGTGAAAGGGAATTATCTATTTATTTACAGAGCAAGAGGTTCTCCCAGATCATAGTCTAACTCTACCTCCATTATACTTTTTTGTATTCTCTCCACTTTGAAAAAGGAGAGACGAGAGGAAATTGAATAAAGTGTACTCTTTCATGTGCACACTTCATACACAACAAATTCAAATCCAACATTTTCTATAGACCACCAACCAGTCCTCTCCATCTCTTTCCATTCTTTTCCATGTAAAAAACCAACCACTAAAATTTCTTTGGCCACTTGAAAATACTTTTTAACATTTTCAGTCTCAAAAACTTTGTAGCCAGCCCATTGCCACTGAGAAAAATCTCTCGAGTTGCATATCAGCAAGGGAAAGAAGAGAAAGAGTTCAGTGTGGCTTGAATGGACTGTCCCATAATCTTTAATTTGCTTGATTTCTTTATGACTGGCTATTACAGCTTATACCCAGCGAACCAAATGGTTCTCACTCTCACTCTCCACTAAAACTCCCTTGCATCTTTCTCTTTGTGGAGAGAGAGAGGGAGAAAGTCCCAAATACTTTCTTCTTTTCACTCTAACTTGAGAGGCTACATTGGGGAGGATGGGACTAGTGAAGAATGTACGCTATGAGAAGGGAGGATGGGATGGGATGTAAGATGGAGAAAACTACAACCCAATTTTCTCTCACAGCTCCTTAGTCCTTGATTCAAGAATCTGAAGCGGTGGGTTGAAAATCATGTTGATGTTGATGTCAGACGAAAAAAGGATAAAAGAAACTTTAATCCCTCCCCATAAATCGTTTTGAATTCCCTTAAAACCTAAACTTGTGTGTGTGTGTGTGGCTCTTCTCCCTTCTTGTGGGTGAGAGGAATACTGGAGCATCTGTCTATATTTAAACAACAAAAGCTTTTTTTTTCTCTCTCCCTTCAGTCCATTTCCCATTCAATGCCCTCACCAAGCTTACTCCAGTTCACTAGTTCCGCCTACGTGTACATTGTACAGAGTATGGATAGATAGACTGAAGGAGAAAATGAAAAAAATACAATAATCACAATTACACACATTACTACACTTGTCAGAGTTAAATCCCTTGTAAAATAAATATTTCAAGTGAATTTATTCCCTATTTCTATTTAAGAACATTTTATATACACAATATAGATAATAATGCACATGTATATTAACAGAGTGACCTTTCATTGTATGGAAAAACTAAATAGAAAAGTGAAAATGGAATTTTGAGACTTAATCCAGGATTCTTTGTAATAATGTCAAAATATTTGTATACTTTTTATATAAAATAAATGAAATGTGAAATGCCTATATGTACATTAGTAGAATTTAAATAAGCTTTATTAATCTTTTGATATTTAAATTGTACAAATAATTTCATGTTATTTTTTTTTTCGTCTCCCTACTTCAAAGTTGGTCATAAAGGCGGAATTTATTGGTTCTCTCTCTCTCTTTTGTGAGTTAATTGAGGTCACGACGTAATTTTGTAGACTTTTTATGAGTTTTAAGACAATTGTCTCTTTCTTATTTTTCTTTTTGTAAAGTTTGTATAACCTCAAAAAAATTTATATTTTTGTATTAATAAGAGAAAGGTAACTAAAGAAGATAAATGTTTAATGACCTAGTTTAAATTAATGGAGAAACCTATTTTTGACAAACTTTTTTTTTATTCTTAATGTAGTTTATATGATTGTATATTTTTAGGATGAATTGGTTTTAGAGAGAGAGAGAGAGAAAATGAATAAAACTGAATGAAAATGTTTTTTTAGAATACAATTTTTAGTTTGTTTTCTTCTGTCATATTATTTATAATTAGATGGAATTGGAACTACCAGCTTTCTTTCATCCTGTAACACAAAATAGAGAGAGAGAGAGAGAGAGAGAGAAAGAGAGAAGAGAAAGTAAAATGTAATTTTCACGCGTCAACAAATTTCTCTCCAATGAAGATATATAAATAAAATCAATACTTTTACTTTCTCATCTCCAAAAAGAATCAAATGGAGAAAGTAAGAGAGAGAGAGAGAGAGAGAGAGAGTTGTATGATTCTTCAAAGTTTATTTCAAGATTCAACAAACTACAAAAAATATATTAAAGTACAAGAGTGACTATGTGCGTAACACCATGTATATTTAAAAGGTAGGGAAGGAGGAGGAAAACGAATTAAAATTGAGCCAAAAAAGAAGAAAACAAGCACGTAGTGTGGTTTGAAAGAAATGATTAGTTTGGAAGAGAACAAGAACAAGAAGAAAAAAAAGTCTCAGACTTTTTTCTCTCTCCTCCACCCCTTTCCCCCTCCCCTCCTCAAACTTTTAACCATTCCACTCTACTCTAACCACGTAATGAGAAATTGAAAAGAATAGAGAATAAATTTAGAAAACTTGCTAGTTTCTTTTTTTTCTACTTTTATAGTTGACAAGTAGCGCTTTCTCTCTCTCTCTTTTCAACATAGTCAATCTACATTTTACAAGGAGAGAAATGAGTCTTTTGCTCTTGACTTGAAGAGGAAATGCAAAAAGTACACAGGCACTTTCTCTCTCATGAAAGAGAGAGAGAGAAAGATTTTCATATAGGAGACAAAAAACAAACCAGTTCAAAATACATAAAAAATGTAATAGAATGACACAGTCTTATTTTTTTTATTATCTCTTTCTTTCTTATTTATTTGTTAAACTTGTCAAATAATCCTATTTCTTAAAGTTAAAGTTACGACTGCATTCAACTTCCAAAGAGAAAGGGAGAAGGGAAAAGCTCTGTGTGTGTGAAAATTTCAATTTGTTGCTTTCTCTTCCTCTTTTCATTTTCTTTTACTTTTGCCAAAAAGAAAGCATTTTTTTTCTATGTAGTGAAACTTTTCTTGTTTTGCATGTTAACAACAAGATTTTTTTTTTCACATAATACTACATAATAATACATCACAGTACAATGCTTTCCCTCCCTTGTATTTGTGATTTATTCACATTCAACGACAGAACAAGGAAATTCTTCAAAATGTTAATTCACAATTCAACTTGCTCAAGGCTCAAAAAAAATAGAGAGAAAGTAGAGCATAGAAGAGGGGAAAGCATGAGCGGAAACATTTTCTTGTTGATTATCAATGACAATAGGTAACGAAATTTTCTCTATTTTTTTCATTTTTCTTCAACTCTTCTCTCTCTCTAATTCTAATAGACTTTAAAAGTGAATACATGAAAAGAGCGTGGAATAAAATTGTTTAAAAAAAATAAAAATAGAAAAAAAATGTCTGGCCTGCTTGTGGACAAAATAATGACAACAAGAATAACAATTTAAAGGAAACTCATTTTTTATTTTGTCCCCTTTCATCACATTCTAAATCTCCCAACAAGCAATGACTTTCTCTCTCTCTCCTCCACTTTCTCTTTCTCTTGCTCTATTTTTCAAAAATATAAATATACATGCATAGACTGAACCCATTTTTAGGAGAGAAAGTGTACAAAAGGTAAGAACTTGTAGGACTTACATAGGTAACTTTCACTAGATTGAATATTGAATATAAATCGTAGAAGGTAATTGAAATTTGTGCCTTGTCATTGTACTCACAATTCACCTCCAGGTTGTGAGGAGGAAGCGAGGAAAGAATATTTATGACCTCCAATAAAATACAATTTCATTTTTCTCTTTCTTCTTCTTCTTCTTTTCTTAAAGAAATTTCTTACAATTTTCCTGATCTGTCTCTTGGCTACAGATATATCTATATACAATTTTCCCTTCTTTGGCTTTCTAAAAGATTTCTATAGTCATGTAGCCATCCTTAGAGTCTCATTTTTTCTATTTAGGATTCTCTTCCTTTTATTAGGCTATCTGTATCTGTAGTCTCTCTCTCGTATAGGTACAATCATACCCCCATGATTAATGGTTCGCTAGGGTGTCTCTCTCTCTGTGTAACATTTCTTTCAATAACTTGAAATTTTGTTGAACTGGAGCTGGAGGAAGTAAAAATCTGGGAGTGAGAAAAATGGTACTAAATATTCTAATCCTATAGTCAGTCTCTCTCTCTCTCTCTCTCTGTACAATGTACAAGGAATATGTACTTGGTCAAAAGTTCAACTAGGTACACTCAACATAATTTTGAGAGTTTGAGGAGAGCGACTCCATGTCATGTCATGCTCCATAATATTTTATGGACCATGGTTGAGGTGACCGTAAAAAAATACCGTTCTGTTTAAACCTTTAACTTGATGCAGTCCTCAAAACATTATTTCTTATAGCCGTCGACTGGCAGGCGACACTAAAGTTGACACAAAACCGTTTACACTTTTCTTTCCTTTTAGCCCAGCCTTCAAGCTTGAGTTGAACGTTTTGAGTGTGGTTAACTTTTTTTTGACTGTCTAAAACATTTTATAGTCTACCTCCACCACTATTTCCCTTTATGCTCTCCTCCAGTCCCCCAGTTTCCCACTTTTGGAGCAATCAATGCTCCAAAATGTGGGCCTGTGTAATCAGATTGAATTTTTTTTATAAACTTATGTCCCCTTCTTCTAGTTTTGTCATCTCTGCATTTTATTTTTTTTTTCTCTCTCTCTCTCTGTTTTTTTATACTCAAGACCAAAGACACAAGGCAGGAGACGTCATGTCATATGGCTTGGAGGAAAAAAACGAAGAAGATTAGAAGAATAGACTGGGAGGTTTCCGGGAATGAAAAAAATAACGTACCTACGAGTACAACACACTCTCCACTCCATGATTTATTGGGGCTTGGGGGGATAAGATTTATAGATTTTAGAAAAAAATTGAAAGAGAGAGAAAGTCCAAAATATTCAATGTAAATTTTTTCACAAAATATACGACAAGTTTTTCCAATTCTAAAAAAAAATATTACGATGACAAATATTGAATTGTAGAATATTAGAATAAAATAAATTAAAACTTGAATTTTTCTTTTTTTATATATATTCTACAATCTACTCCATTTTACTTTAGTGGGATAAGAAATATTCATTTTTAGTTAAACCACACAAAAAAGAGGGGAAGGCATCATTAGTCATCTCGGAGGGAGAGAGAAATTTTTTGACACAAAAAGTCGAGAGATCATGACAGGAGCTGTCAGATGAAGAAAAAAAAATAATTTTAGAGAAAAAAATGAAAAACTAGTCTTTATACTTATAAAGAGAGAGTCTTAATGATAGATTTGAATAAATGTTCACTCTATCTTTCTCTTGAGTCTCTTTCGTCTACAACTCTATATTATGATGTCAGTCAACACAACTAAAATGAGAGTGATACGTGTAACTAGTTATTTTTTTCAATATAATTACATATGAAACAATTTTATTAATGTCTACAGATAACTCTCTTTATTTTCTGACTTTTAGCTAAAACTCCAGCTACTTTCTCTCTCTCTCTCCCAAGTCATGTTTCAAAGAGAGTAAAAGAGAAATGACTTGAAATGTCTGGAGAAAATTAAGTGTAAGTTTGTACGAGAATCCATCTTACACATTTTCTTGTTACTCTGGCCGCCTGGCCTCCTAATCATTTCCACTCCCTCCAGAGACTCAATTCAAAACATGGGACACTGACACTAAAAAGAGAGAGAAGGCCACTGAACTTAGAGGAAAAAAAGAGAAAGTGAAAGTAAAAGTAAGCTGGGGGTTAATGAATATCAATAAACTTTCTCTGTTTTACAATCACCCTCCTCCCTGAGTCTTGAGGCTTGTTCCGTTTTTTTTCCTGGTGGGTGTTACGAGTACGAGACATGTCGTATGTTGTTTTTATTTTTATTTTTCTAGCTCAACTTCATTTATTCTTCAATTTTACTTTTATAGATGCCAAACAAGAGACTTTGGAGATCACAGAGTGAGATACACATGTTTCATTCATTTCCTTTTACAATTTTAAGAACCAACGTCATTTTCTCCCACGTATATGTACAGATACATACACTCACACACTTTCTCTCTCTTTCTCTTTATTTCGACGTCATTTCCCTTCTCTCTTTCTCTCTCTCATCCAATTTTCATCATGATGAACTTTATTTGCTCCATCTTGACTTGACAGGACTGTTTGTATGCCCTCCTTATCTTTCTCTCCATGGCAATCAACATGGAAAGATTAACAAGGGAAGGGATGGAGGAAGTGCAATATTATTTACAAGATGGAAGGAAGCAACAAACATTTTTTTTCAACAGGGGTTTCATCTTGTATTTTTTAGTTGCTTATTTTATAACACACAACAAAAAAATATATTCCTCAATTTCCCTCCCCTCACCGGATTAAATGACTAGAAAAGTAAAGAAAAGAGAAAGGTTTTTTTTCTCTTGTTGATAAAGGAGTAGAGTAAATTGGAAAATGTAAACAAAGTCTATAGAGTTTCCATGCTTCCAAATAAATTATAGTTTGTCTGTAACTTTCTCCAATTTTTTTCTTTCTTGTTGTCTTACAAAAAAAAATGTTGGGAGAAAGTATCACGAAGAATGTTTGTTTTTTTGATATCCCTCATACATTTTTTAATGTAAATTTTTTATATTACTTTTTATACACAGATACTCGTATACACAAAAATTGACCTTTTTTATAGCTGTAAAAAATATAATTAAAAAATAATTTGTTAATTGGGATCAAAAATCAAGACAAACCTTGCAAGACTTGATTTTTGATGGTGATGATGGAGCACATGATTATCATGAATTGTCTCATTGGACCATTCTGATAGATCCATTGTTTCCTTGTTTTTTTATGGTAATTTTATTGGTTGCACAAAATCTCTTTAATTTAATTTTGCCCTTGATTTCACTTTGAGGACAATAAATTTTTTATGATTCAACTCCTCCCTTTTCCATATTAGCTATTACATGAAGTAGAGTAGTGTAGAGTGTACATATGTGATGATTTTTTTAAAGAGTGAAGAATTCTTTTTTTATGAAATTTATCTCACACTTTGTAATATTACTGCAATTCCATTCACATAACGAGAGAGCTATTCCTTTGGCTATTAAATTATTTATGCATGCTCCCCTCCTTATATTTTTTTCCAACCCCACGAGGCGAAGACAAGCCAAGGATTTTTTACTTGGAATAAATTTCCGGTGGTAAAGTAAGACTTTCTCTCTCTCTCTCTCTCTCTCTCTCTTTCTCTTCAAGACACAGACACAGACACAGACAGTAGAAATGAGAAGATGAGGAGAAAAAAACTAGACACAACACATTCACATTTTGAGGACACACAAAAAAAAATGTTGGGCAGATACAGATAGTGATACGATTCTCTCCGTGTGTGTATATATATATGTGGACCGCTTTTGCTTTCAGCCAATGACTTCAAAACTTTTTGTCTCACAGCTTCAACTTGTCACAAAATAGAGAAAAGACTCTTAAAAGAAAAGAATTATTGGAGAGAAAGTAGAGTCAAAATTGGATGCACACATTTCGACACACGACTAACACAAAAAAAGAGAAAAAAACGAGTATTTTTTCACACAGTTTTTTTTCTCTTCTATATCCAAACTCGCCCCTTTATCCATTTTCGCTTTCTCTCTCTCTCTTAAATGTAAACTCGTATCCTGCTTCAACTTGTTGTTGGCACGCTTCTCGCCTGAGGACCGAGGAGCAACTGGAAGAGAAAGCGGAGTGGCCCAAGATGAGAAAAAGTCAGCAGCCCCCATCTCTCTCTCTCCCTCTCCATTTTTCCCTTCAAAATTTTAGATAGGCTAAATGCAAAGCCTATGAAGGGGCTGTAACATTGGTTGTAAAGGGAAGGGAAAAAAAGTCAAGTTCAATTCTTGCCTCTTTCTCTTACTTTCTCTCTTGTTTACTTTTTTTGTGCGACTCCCAAAAATTAAAAAAAATCCCTATTTCATCGCTCCGTCCTCTCAAAACAATATTTCCGTTTACAATTTACAATTTGCAGAGTGTGGATGAGAGAGAGAGAGAGGGAGAAAAATATAGATAGATATTTTTTTCATATATATTTACCATTCTAGGAGACAAATTCTACGCGGGGGACTTTAGAATGCGAGAGAAAAAAGAGAAAGATTTTGGTACTCCATGTGGATGGTAGCCCTCACATTTGAATTTATTGTGTAAGTTGATCCTGGCCAGAATTTTTAATTTATTTGTTTATCATATATTTGTCTTTGTACAAAATATCTCTTCTTCTCCCTGTCACC
>JAQIVZ010001035.1:0-42394 GCA_034700945.1 Arrhopalites spinosus | reverse complement strand
GTGATGGTGAAGATGTATCAGATGTCTCCATTTCATTAATTCGCAATTATTCCAAAAAACTAATTCCCTTGGTGGATAAATTGGGTCTCATGGATGTCCTCTCCTTGTCTAGATTCGTAGAGTTTCAATTTCAACATGAACCAAGTGACATCTTCGAATTAATGTCCCAAAGAATTTCTTATCTTCTTGAAAGATTTCCACGCATTGAATTGATGGCCTGTATGACTCCCAAAACAAAAGATCAAAGACTAAAGATGGACAGTTATATAAATGACTTTATGGACAATTGTTCATATTTTCCAAATGTGGTACATTTTGTGTATCGAGTTTTAAAAAAAGATGTAGGAAACAAGAAGACTGCTGATAAATTTTGGTAATTAATTATTTTAATTTTTATAATAATAATTATAAATATAAAATGTATTTCAAAAATAATTTAACATTTATTTTTAATCTGTCTATATTTTACTTTTAGGTCAAAAGTTGTTCAAGTTATTACAACAATGACTTCAAACTCAATACCTGTTTCCTACTCTTTTACTTCAAGTGTAGAAATAGATAGTGATGATGAAGTATATTCAGATTTTGATACGGAAGACCCCAACCCTTCTCGTCGCATCAAATTAATTGTGTTAAAATATTCTCAACAATATCTGAATGTTATTTTCACCCGAACAAATTCGTATAGACATAAAGGGTTTGAGAAAAAAATGACAGTTGAAATTTGTGAGTTTTTAGACGACTATGAACAGGGAAAAGTTATAATGAGTCCTTCAGAGTATTGCAAATGTATTTCTTTTCTTATAGCAACAAATTGTCAAAGTGTCAAAATTAATCCTTTGTTTTTTAGAAATTTTCGTGTGAAAGATTTAGTTGCTATTTCTAGAGCAGTGAGAATTAGTAGTTTTAATTGGCCAGAGGTTATACGTGATTTAAATCGACGATGTGAGAATATTTCACATGACATGTTGGATCCGTGGGAGTATCATGCACTGGCCAGAGTTAGTATAGGTAAGAAAATTAGTAAGGAATATTAACATTTATTACAAATTAATTATGATATCATGATAATTAATTACATTAAATCATTTTACATTTTTTTAGACTTTCAATGTGCTTTCTCTAGTCCCGTATTTATCGACTGTTTTCATAAAGCAATTAACTCTAATTGGATGAGCTCTAGGTGACCGACTTTTTTTTAAAAAGAATTTTTCGACTCAAAATTTAATTGTTTCATGATTTTATTCTCATATTATTATTATTATTAGATCTTACAGAGATATTGTCAGCTTAGTCGCGCAGACGGGATATTACTACCCTCCTGTTTTTGAGAAAATGTCAAAAGCGATCTCTGAACGTAAGGATGAACTTCCTCTGAAATTCCTTGAATTGTTCAGCATGGCGGGTTATGTTTGTGCCACTGAGAGTTTAGACGCGTACCCAATCATTGCTCGTATTTTAGAACGGTACATTATTTGTAATATATTAAACTTTTACTTTTTTCAGATTGTATGAGTTTTCTGTATTGCATATTATTATCCAATGAAATTGTAATACTCATTTTTTTGTTTTTGTAGTAATTTGGATAAAATGGCGACTGTCTCTATACTGCATGTGATGATGTCACTGGCCTTTCAAGGGTGCCTTGAAAAGAGGCTGCTCAATAAGGTTTTCTCTATGAAATTTTTGGATCGAGTGGATAATGATATCAAAACAATTTATGCAGTACGACTTATAACCAAATAATTCAATTTAAATACTTTAAAGTTTTAAACAATACATGAATAATTGTAGCTAAGTAAGTATGTGGCCCTGAATACGGTCCTTGTTTTTTTGCGTATAATTCCTTGAGTTTGTAAGATTAGTTGGATCTTACATATGGGAGAGATTATCTGGGAAAGAAGGACCGTATTCAGGGCCAGGACTGTATTACCAAACTATTTTCATTTTGTGGTATTTGTATGTATATAAACTGAATATTCTTAACTTTCAGGGTACCACAGAAGTTAGTAAAATTCAACGCCTTTTTATGGAACTGAATCGGGCAGTGTGTATAGAGGCTCAAACTACAAATATACCATGGTTTCATGAACCTTATGGAGGTCAGTTTTTATATATTATTTCATTATTACGTAAGTAATATGGACGGCAAGTAAACTTTCAGGTCGTCTTGGGTGAAGTTAACGTAGATGAACCCACCTAACTTCACCCAAGACGACCTGAAAGTTTACTTGCCGTGGTAATATGTAGTAAGTATGTATGATATTTCAATCGTATACCTATGTCATACAATATATTTTTGATTTTTATATGTTCTTGCAGAGGTGCTTGCAGCGAATAGTAAGATTTTCATATTTTACATAATAATGTACTATGTAGGTACTATGAAGTCTGTATCATCATTGTAATAATAATTCTGATTAATTTAGTTGGATCGAGAGAAAATTACCTACATGGAGAGGTGGCCAATATTTTGTCAGAAGTTTTAGGAGGCCCCACAAACTTTTTAAAGTGAGATTTAGTTTTATACATGTTATAATATTTTATATTTTTTCCATATCAAGTTGATGTGAGCAGCAAATTATTAATTGTAAGTTGTAATAATATTTTTTTATTATTTTTAAATAGAAAAACTTTTTCTCCATATTATTACTATCTAGGTGAGTTATGAAATATTACAACAATACGACATCATTTTTTTTTATAATTTGTAAAGTCCATGATTATGACAGATATTATAAATTAATTTTTTTTCATAGATTTCCTCATACAGTTTGATAATGATGGACGCCCTATAGTAGCAAGTAGACACCAGAACAAGGAAATTACAACCAAAGTTGCAGTCCTCATACAAAAACCCAAAGACTATACAACTAACGTTCGCCATCTAAAAGGAGGACACCAACTGAAAAAAAGGCATTTAGAGATTTTAGGTTACACAGTAATTAATGTCGATCACTCAATATGGAACTCAATGCATATGAGTGAACGATTAGCTAAACATGATTATTTACAATCCTGCATTTTTGGAAATAAATAGTCTTTGTTTTTTATTATCTTTGTCTGTAATATTAAAAATTTAAAGTCATTTTGGTATAGATAAATATTTCTAGTCAAGTTCATTTTTTTGTAGAGACTGTTCCCTCAATAAAATGCACGACGAGAAGTGCAAATTTATACAGATAATATTCAATGCATAATTTATTGTAATTAAGTCTTATAGGTAGTATGTACCTACATTAAAGTATGAAATAATAGAGGCGGCTTAATTATTGGAAATTATGTAAATTCTTTACACAATTTAAATGATTTTAAGTACATCATCATCGATAGTGACTCATGCAAGGTAAGTTTAAAATGATGTAGCTTTGATAGAAGTATAAAATTTGGTCACGAGAATGAGTATACTGTCACAAAAATAAAATATTTTATTCAAGTAATATATAACATGTACATAATGACTAAAAATTAGCTAGACTAAAAATAAAAGTCAACATTATATAATATAATATAATTTAACAAATATTATTTATATTTGTTTAATACATATTTCTCAATAAACTACCCTGTAAAACACACGCTAATTGTACATGTGTGTGTACTGTAGGGTTGTGATAATTCCATAAGAATTTCTATTGTCTATTTAGTTTGAAGAGTTTTGGATAATTAAATTGTAATCATAATTATGTAATTATTTATACAGAGTCGGTAAGACCACCTCAAATGCTCATCATGTCTTTTTTCCAAAATATTAAATATATAAAATAAAATTAAGGAAAGAGTACAAGAGTGTTGGAGAGACATGAGTACAAAGTAGGGACATGCTATAAAAAATACTTTTTAGGCTGTAATCCATTGTTCTGGGCTAACTTTGAGTCTTTCTTCATAAAAGTTGATGACAATTTGAGGATAATTTAAATTTGCAACATGAGCACTAACCAAAGTAGCCTCACTCTTGTCTTGCCATTTGACGAGAAAATTAAGCTCACCCTGTGATCCTGTTCGAGTGGCTGCCACAATTTTTTCAGCTATGAGATTCTCATCATCTCCAGATGCGGATTGAGGTGTCGGAGTCTCCTGTTTAATTTATTGGAATTGATTAACTATACAGATTGTAAAGTTGATTATCAATGTATTTTAAATTTTACAAATTGTATACCTCTGTAGCCACAATTTTAATTTTTTTCTTGCTCTCTGGTTCCTCGGCTGCATCTTCAACAGATGAACCGGAAGCTGCTCGTTTTTGTGCCCGAATTTTGTTCTCTTGTTCGTCCTTCAAATCTTTCTCATAGGTTGCAATCAAATTGGGACAACGGAGTACTTCTTCTCGAGTCCAAGTATTGTCAAAACTGTCCATTTAAAGTTGAAAATATAAATATAAAATTTATTAATTTTATTTATCTTGAATATATATTTAAATAGGATTTTACTCTGAGCAATCCTTCCATTTTATACGATACTCCGTTTGAGTGACGACACGCTTTGCAAGAATCTTCTCTGCTTCACGAACCATACCCTCACTCTCACTGGACTGATCATGGTCACTCTCCTCTTCATCGGAAGAATCATCAACATGAATCAGAGCCACGGAATTCCTATATTAATTATATAATGGTCAGGTAGAGTTAATATTTGTTTAATTAAGTTTAATCATCATAATTACCGATAAGGTATGGAAGTACTCTTCCGTGCTGTTGTTCTGTTGTTGGGTAAACTCATCTTGTATTAAATTGAAGACGTGAATAGAGCTGTAAAAGCAATTATGCGATAAATTAATCACTGTCTCAAGTTGGGAGAAGAGAAGGTGAGCAAGATTTGTTGTATTTATATTTAATTGTTGTTTACCGAAATTTAGTAGAGATTCAAGGTCAACTTGTCGTGATACCGCAAATTGTCTGCAAAATAATAACAATTTCAATGAAATACAACAACAATGTATGAATAATTACTTTTATAGAGTCAATTAGTACAATGTTAATTAATTAATTTGAGATGAAGTACAATTAAAAGTGTTTTACCAAAGAAGAGGAAAAAATTGTTTGTATGTATTTAAATAAGTAAAATTATTGTTAAAGCCATTATTTTGACACCAAACATACGACTCCATTCAATTGTTCTGAATCATTTGTGAATTTATAATTATGAAACAAATCTCTTACCTGTTTCTTGTACTTTAGGACACTCCAGAAATGGCAGACAGAGGATAAAGAAGGAATATTTAATTACAAATTGAAATTAAATGACAGAATCTTTGACAATTTTTAAACAATTTTCTCCCGGGCTTCCGGTTACTCGATGGCTGACAATTTCTATGAAAATCGTTTAATATTTTCGGCGTGAAATTGACATCAAATACAGATTTCGGTTTTTTCTCCATTGTTAAGGTCACCAAGGGCAGGTGGACTTATGACTGAATGATACAGCATACGAAAATAGAAATTTCGTTCAAAATGGGGTCGTTTAACTCCCACCCGATTCGGGTATTTTTAATTTTCAAGTTGTGCCCTTCTTTCTACTTTTTCTGTGCGCTTTTAAAATTAATCGTCAGGTTTAGAGTCTTTAGTGGTTTAAATCAGTTTAGTTAGAATGTAATTAAATGATGAGGAAATATTTATTTTAATGCATTTTTATTTAAACATTTTTACTGTCTCTTTTTCTTTGAATTGCTCTTGTCATTCCTCTTGCCAAAAATAATATTGTAAATGAATTTAATAGTATAAATAATGGTTAAAATAAAGATAAGGAAGGACAAGATAATAAAAGCAATAACATCCATCATGTAATATTGAAACCAAGTCAAATTTCTTCCGGGTGACCTCATATGTTTTGTTCCCTTATGTCTAATGACATATTCCGTGTAAAAAACTGCTCTTTGTAGTGGCGTCTCTTGTTGATCTCGATGCAAAACTGATAATTCCTTTGCCCTTTCGGCGTATCTATTAAAAATACAATCAACTAAATTAATAACAGTTAATTTTTCTTAAAAAACTCTAGTTTCATTTGTTGACTTTCACTGACTTTGGTTTCAGAATTTCATTGATGGTACTCATTAAGGATTCTTCTGACAGGTCCAAAATTTCGAGCATTTTGGCATATCCTTTATTCTCTGCATTCCTCATATTCAAGTCTTGATCCACCTGTTTAATTTTTATTCAAAATAATTAAAAAATGACATTATCTTTAAAATTAAGCAGTATTTTGTACCATAATTGGCAATCCAATGACGGGGACGCCATGATACAAAGATTCTTGTGTGGACAGCCCTCCTCCATGACTTATGAACAGCCGAATATTCTTGTGAGCTTAAAAATTGATTAATTTGAAATAATTTGAGGTCAAACTATAAGTAAAAAGTGGCTCATAAATTGACAAAAAAAATTAGAGATCATGACAGTAATTTTCACGTGTCATTCTGAAATGAGTCTTCTTTACTTTGACCCCAAAAAACTTTCTACAATTAAAAAGAAAGTTCTTAAATATTTTTACCTAAAATATCTTGTTGAGGTAACCATTTCCAAGTCTTGACATTTTTTGAAAATTTGGGGATGGTTTCGTCATCTTCCCATTTGAAGACAACACGCTGTTTCAGTTTTGAAAAAACATCAATAAAAATATCAATCCACTCCTTTGGCATTAATTTGGCCTTGACAATGGTTCCCATACTGAAATAAATGAATCCATCTTTTGCCCCTTCCACAAATTCTTGAATATCCTACAAGAAAAGTTGTTCATTTTCAAAATTTCAAATTAATAACATGTATCATCAATATTTAATCAGTAAAAAAATTGACTACCTTTGGCAAAGGGTTCCCGGGTTTACAATGAATTCCTCCAATTTCAATAATGTCGGGAAGAACGGGTGAAGGAGCATTCAGGGTAAAATGTGAATTGGAAAAGATGAGACTGACATTCTTTTCAATGTCATGACCCCCAGGTAAATCTTGTCCCAAATATTTTCGATAAACTTGTTCCGATGCGGGAATATAACTCCATTTTGTGAAAATTGTCCAGTACAAATCAAAGACTAAATTTTCAACACGATCCATAAAATTCATGTCACTTGTCGTCATCATCAATGGATTAGGAACGATGGACATGGGGACTTTGTAGCCGGTTAATTCAAAAACGTAGGGAAGTGGTGGCATTGTTGACATCATGATGAATGGAGATTGTTGTTGATAAAGAATCCCGGCAAAGCAATGTTGAAACCAATAATTCGTAAAAATGAGGTCATACTTTTCTTGAATGGCCGACTGGAACTTTGAATTTTGAAAAACTTTGTGACATGCCTCTGAATTCCATTCATGGGTGTAAGAATACATGAATCTTTTACCCAGTTGACGATTAGCCTTGGGGTCGGATAAGGCACCCAAAAAGTCTTTAGTGTCAATGGTCGTAAATTCTGTTATATTTTTGGAGTCATATGACGACTTTTTAATAGAAGCGACGGTAACCTCATGACCTCTTTTTGCTAGGGCATCAATCAAGGGGACGTAAATATTTTTTTCACTTATTGTGGTCAGAGGAATCATAAAAAATATTTTGGAACTTTGGACAAACACAATCAAAGAGATGAACACCAAGGGCCATAAAGGGCCCTTGTCACTAGTCATTTTTAAAAACAATTAATTAGTTATGAAGGATCGAATAGGAAGAAAGAGGATTGACTGGAGATTGTAGAATAAGAAACTTGTTTTTATGTCTTGAGAATTAAGATACCAAGGACAATTTTTGTGTGCAGCCTTGGACTTGCCTCAGTCTGAGATGAACTGGCTAGGAATTTTCATGAAGACTGTGATGGTGTGATCTTAAATAGAATTTAGCACGACTGATCTTTAGTCTTACTCACTCAAGTTTCTGCTTCTCTTGCGCTGGCTTTTAATAAAAGTCTTTTATGCAATATCTTATTTTATTAACTTATTTTACTATTATAGTGTTCCATCTGATGTTACTTGGCTTGTTTATGGAAATTGATGCCTGATTTGCCCACATTGGAAACCAGTTATAAACTCTATGTTTTTCATAACTAACTAGTAAACTATCTTGCCTACGATTGGATATAAATTAAAGTTTTGGGCTGTTTTGTACTTTTTCTATAACTTAATGAGTTTGAATGAGAATTTATAATGGATACATAAATATCTGTAGAGTGAGCAAGAAACCCCAAAAGAATTGAGGATGACTTGCAGGCAAGGAAATTTTTTTGGAAATTCCTTCTATAGGAAATATTTCTTCTTATGATGGGAATTTTTATGTCATACTGCTACACTTTTAACCACAGTCAATAAGTACATACTCCCTCTTCTATCTTGTAAATTTTCTAAGGGGTAAAAGTTGAGATAGTCTTTATCACATGATAAAAATAAACAGAGAGTAATCAAGATTAAAAGAATAAGTTTATTTTCCAATAGTTTACATTGTTAATATAAAATGCTGGAAAAAATTACTGGATACAGATACATTACATATCATGCTCCATCTTCTTCTTGCTGATGAATAGTTTTCATGTGCTTAACCAAAATAAATTTATATGGAAATCCAGCACCGCAAATTGTGCATGAGAATTGAGCTTCTTTATGTTGAGTGAGAAAATGAAGTCTCCTGGATTCAGGGTACTTAAATTCTTTGTTGCAGACTTCACAAGGGTAGCTAAAAAGATTAAAAAAAATGTTTACTTACATTTTATTATTTTACTGTAACTTAATCATTTAAAATATATGGTAATAAATTAGTACTAAATTGGTTGTACGTACGATTTTTCATCACTATGGACTTTCAGGTGTTTCTTGAGTCCTTCTTCTCGAAGGAAAGATTTGCCACAATGAGGACACAGGTGAGTTTTGTCGGCGTTGTGAATCATTAAGTGATGCTTTAATGATATTTTTGTCCTCACACCTACACCACAAATGTCACAGACAAAGGGACGTTCACCGGTGTGTGTTTTGATATGCGACATTAGATTGGCCTTTGTTTTAAAAAACTGGTCACAATTATCAAAAGTGCATACGTGTTCAGTCTTTTCACCCTTGTGACGTTTGACATGGAAATCCAGGTAAGCTTTCCCAAACAGCTGTTTTCCACAAATGTGACATGTATATGCTTGTGCAGGGCCCCTGCACTCCCCACTAGCCTCATGATCCTTTAGTTCTTCTTCAGTCTTAAATTTTCTTGAACAGCCTGCTGGACATTTAAATTGACGTCCATGGAAGTTGTCCATGTGACTGGTTAGACATCTATGTAAGTGGTAACTATTTGAACATATTCCACAAACAAAAAGATCCTCATTTACATGTTCAGATTCTACGTGTCTATCTAAACTTGTTGGATTCTCAAAAGATTTGTCTGGACAAGCTGGACACGCAATTGAACTTGCATGACTTGTAGACTCGTGACTTCGAAGAAGATCTTTTGATGTGAAAATGGAGTCACAGTGACAACAAGGATAAATATTGTCCTTCCAATGATCTGACCGAAAATGTTCTTTTTTCTCTCGGTACTCAACAAATGTCTTTTGACAGACTGAACATTTGTGCCTTTTATCTTGAGTGTGTGTCCTCACATGGGTTAAAAAAGCGCCACGACCTACAGTTTTATGTGACCAAAGACAGTTTGGAATAGGACAGACGTTCCTTGATTTATCATCCACGTGATTCAAAACATGCTTAGTGAAATTACTTGAAGTAAGGAATACTTTTTGACAGAGAGGACAAGTTTTATCTGGAAATTCTTCCACTACAGGGCGAAGACGAGGTGGTTGGGCTTCTTTTATCTTTTCTTTTCTTGCTTTCTCTTCTTCTGGAGGAACATAATCACTGTCTGACGAATAATGTTCCTCTGGGGGTACATCATCATCTTCATCATCTTCTTCTATTGGGGAAATATAAGCATCGTTTTTTTTGATAACATAGCGGGTCCTAGGCTTATTTTCAACCTCTGTCGACTCTGTATTTGTATTTTTTGTTGTTGAAGCCTCAATTTGTGACTTTGAAAGTTTTTCTATTCTAACTGTGAGAACACGTTCAGAGTCGACATTAAATTTTTGTTTTTGTACAACATTTTTCTTCTCAATTTGCAATGATGAGCAAGGTTTCGAATCATCATCTTCCGGAAATTGAGACTCCATGAAAAAATCATCATCACTATTGTGCACATCTTCATGACTCATCTCTTCAAAATCCTCCTCCTCTTCTACTTCAGATTTAATGTCCAGTACCTGTTCCTCATTAGAATTAATCAAGGATGGAATACGATGAATGAGATCATCTAACTTGACAATTTTACTTGCAATATAAGACTCCTGTTGACGTAGTTGATTAAATTTAGTATAAAACTTGTGTAGATTTTCAAGTACATCCGAACAGCGTTCACAAATTCCAATGTCTTCATCTCTGTTAATTGATAGTGACAATGGGTCCACATTATCAATAATAATTTGTAGTTCATCTAAATAATCAAATTTATAGATGGATGACAAGGCCTTTTGTACTTTAATGGTTTTCAATAATGAATTATTGCCTTTTCTTCTCTCTTGACTCTCAATTGGAATTTCTTTTACAATGAAACTTTTCTGTTTAGAGATTATTCGAGGTTGCTCATAAAATGAGTCACAACAATTTGCACAATGATTTCTTGACATTTTTGACAACATTGTGTCCATTATTAAGTGAATAATACCCGAATAATAGCTGTCAATAAAATTAAACAAAAATTCAAACACATTAATTTTCCCTTCTACACAAAAAATATGCCATGTTTTTACAAAACCAGTCAACTCACCTGATGTATTTAACTCATCACACTAAATTGAACCATAATAGTTGGTTTAATTGTATAATTAACTACTCCAAATTGTCGAAAATTGTGACAAAATTTCCAGCTTCCTGGAAGCTGCTTCCAGCAGCAAATCGCGGAAAAAAATTGAAACAAATTTTTTCCCCTCAAGTTTCAAGAATTTCTCCGTCCACAAAAGTTTTAGCATGTTATGAGAAGAAAATGTGCAAAAGTGCCAAAATCATGCCAAAATGAAATAAAATGCAAAAAACAATTAATATAATTTTTATACGCATAGCAAAATTTATTCATTGCTTGTTATACGAAGAGCTCTTACACCCATTTTTTTATGTACGTGTCCACGAGATTATAACAGAAAAATTATTTTTATTGAAATATGTAACGCCATTTGTTTTTGTTTTCTTTTTCCTTCCTTTAGATATATATAATAATATTAATAATTGTAGTTGACTCATCATTTTTTCCTCTCCCCCTTCCATCATAATTATTCAGTAATATATATGTATTTATATATATATCCCCTTAATTATTAATTAAGTCTTACAACTATTAGTATTAATTTATTATACGTCTAGCCTTGTTGACACACACAAAACTAATAAACAGTCTTTTTTTCAAATCGGGCAAAACATTTTGCTTGCACTCAATTGTTTTCAGTCAAAAAACACAAAAAAAAATCCCATCATTTTTTTTAGATATACGCTTCCCCCCAAAAAAGAAAGAAAAAAATTAACATTAATTATTCTTTTTTGTCAATCATGTTCCAATTCCAATTCCACATTATTAATTATTTCGCCCTATTAATTAATTATTATCAGCAAGTAAATATTATTATTTTAAATAGACTTTCTCATCATTATTATTTCAACAATTTAATTAATTAGTACAACTTTACTGTCTTTGAATATATTGTCCATATTGTCAAAAAAAACCAAAAACAAATAAAAGAAAGACAAAAACCCCCAAAATAACAACAATTAAAATACATTCGTTGAATTGATACATTTTACAAGAAGAAGAGGAATCAAAATAGTTTTTTTCTAAATACACTACAATCAAGTTAACTATTATATTACCCAAAAAGTGACATTTAATATTTTAATTAGTTTAATTAAAAATCTCAACTTTGCCATAAAGTTTGTATACCTTTGCTTTTTTTATAATGTTAAGTATTGCTCATTCTTTTTGCATTGTACAGTTAAACATTACACATTTAAATTGTTGAGTTTTTTCAAAACATTGTTTTTTGAGTCACAAATAATTAACTTAACAAGGATAATCATTTTAATCACGTTTTTTAACCCTTGTCTTTGGTTTTTTTCTTCCAACATTGTCAACCTTAATTTTTAATTTAAATTGTTGATTTTAATACTACAGTAAGTTAAGTTTTTTTTAAAAATCAGTACAAGTTTTTTACCAGAAGCTAAACATCCTACACGTGTCCTTATTAATTTTAAATGTTATTCTATATTATTAGGTATAGAGTCCCTGCATTAAATGATATTTATGTTTTAAAGTACAAGTACAACATTTTTTTATAAACTCAAAAAATATCAATTAACTCTTTAGTATCCATTTTGCATTGTGAGAAAATGTATTAACCTCAATCTGTAGGTATTCTTCTTTCATTTATTTTTAATGTCTTATTAATTTATACTTGTATTTTTAATTGAGATTACTATTATTCTTGTTCCTTTGAAATATGTTTTAGTAGAGAGAAAGATATATTAGAGAGTGTGTTTATTTTTTTTTTCATTAAAGGCTTTTCTTGGTTCTTTAAATTTTTTCAAAATTCTTGTTTAAATACTTGTAAATTATTTGAATATGACAAAAATTTTAAATAATAATTTAACTCATTTCTCCTTTTTTTAACTCTACAGAAGCATCATGACGGACTTTTTTAAAACAACATCAGTTTAGTTTATATAGAGACGACATAGGAGATTTTTTTCTTTTACTGGCTTTCAAAAGCAGTACAATAATTAATATATTTTATGTTCTATCCGTAATAATAAATTGTAGTTAGCGAAATTCAATATATTTTATATGTAACTTCATTATTCATTATTTATGTAACTCCCATCAAAAAAAAAACAAACAAAAAACCATTATTGTACCATATAAGTCATAATTTCTTTTTTTTTAACCCTTTACTTTTAAATGACATTTAACACGATTTCTTTCGTCATGAAATTTTTTTTTTTAATTAATCTTATGCCCATGTAAGGCAATAATTATAATTAAATGTAATAGAGATAAATAAAATGAACCCGAATTTTGTTCTCTTTTCTTTTCAATCATCCGCAACATACAAATAAACAATGTGTATCAGTAGGTTAGGTAGTCTCCTTTTTGTTAAAAACTACATTTAACATTTTACATTCTATAATATAATATATATATTTTTTAACTATGGACGTATACGCATAGTCTAATATGGAAAAAGCTTATTTTTTGATTATTATTTCAAACTGGCTGAAATTTCCTTTTTTTCTCTCAGAAAAAAAAATCAAAAACCAAATGCAAAGCATTGTCCATAATAATAATATACATATACATATATAATATATTATAATATTTCTTTAGTACAATACTACTCGTCCTTGTTTTTTAACAATCAATTCAATAATGAACTTATTATAGTTGAGAAAAATCCTTGACGTCACAAAAATTTTATTTTTTTTTCTTTGCTTTATCCACTTAACCATTTAACTTTTGACACCTCAAATATGGCATACCAAAAAAAATTAATTAGGATAATTTAATTAACAAAAAAGTGTATTTCCCCAAAGAGTTAGTTTTTCTTTTTCTGTTTTTAAAAACAACATGATTGAATATCACTAGTTAAAGGTTTTCCTTGGGGCTATTTAGAATATTTATAACCAAAAAACTCTTCTCTTTTTTTTGAGTGATGTAAAAACCCCAATAGAATTAATTTTTCACTCGTGAAATTTTGAAAAACAAAAAACAAGGCGAGACAGAACAAAAAGGATTGAATCTACATAAGATAAATAATTCTTTTTTAAATTAAAAATTCCATTCTTTCGTTGCCACTGTATGACTGCTTTCGTAAAATTCTTGTACAAGGATTTCAACTGAGAGTAACTTTTTTTCATAAACTAACGATTATTAAATTGATAATTTTTCTATATAAAAAAAACATGGACTTGGTCATCTCTTTTTTTTGATACTCAGTCAACTGAAATATTAATTGATTTGTTTTTACGAGTAGACACATGCACACACACAGACTTAAATAAGAATTAGGCGAGGAGAGAGAGAGGTAGAGGGGACGAACTTGAGAGTTAAATATTTCTTTTCTTTAAAAAAAACATTATTATTCTTGTTTTAAAATAAAAATTAAGAGGACGTTTCATTTTTAAACATGATCTCAAGAGAAATACGCATGCATTCTCTCTTCTATAACACAATCAATAGATTATTATTAAACCAACAACGTAAATGCACCTAATAAATTGTAGAGCAAACATGGAGGGAAAAAGGGAAAAGGGGGGAAGAGGGGGGTGGATTGAGCTCTTTGTTTTAAAACACTATGTATATAATAGTAATAGTAATTAATGTAACAATGATAATAATAATAATTAATTAAATAACCATTTTTTGTAAATTCATACTTGTATAATATATAATATATGTGTTTGCTTAAGTAGTACTTGCTTTTTTCATCATCTCATCTTCTTCTTCTCTTCAAAAAGGGCAAATACAAAACTACTAAACGTATTATATCTAAAAAATGGAATCACAGTTCAGTACAATATTCATATTATATATATATATATATATATATATATATAATACAATATTATTATAATAATTGTCCTATTCATGGCACAAGCCACAAGGTCCTCCACATCTCTGTCTATGTTTTTTTTTGATTTTTTTTTTTCACTTTTTAAACCTTTCACCCAGTGCGCAGAGGGACAAAATCTCCAGCTTTTTTTATCTTAAATGACCACCACAATTGTTAATATTTTCTTCTTCCTCCTCCTCCTCAAACAATCCAAATAATTTTCCATCAAAATGTCTATTCATTTCTTCAGCATCTCCAATTATTGAATTGAACCAAGTTGGCTGGCCGTGAGAGTGAGGAAGGTGAAAGTAGAAATTGCGACTTTTTTAATTCATCTTCAACCTTCATCATAGGTCAATAAGGTCATCAGTCATCACGACAATATTTTAATTCTATGCGTCCAAATTTTTGAACAAAAAAATGGTCCAAAAACAAATTTCTCTTGATAATTTCCTCCATTAAAATCCTCCAAACCCCCAAAACTAAATCTTCTTCTTGTCCCTTCACAAAGTCTTTCTTCATTCCATTCTTTTAAAATAACAAATCGAGATTCTCAGGTAGAATTTTTTGTCTTCTTTTTTAGAGGAAAAAAACAAGAAATTTAAGGAGGAGGGTAGTATGTAGTAGTAGTAGTAGAAGACATAGTTTATACATATATGTAATATATAGGATTCACTGCCGTTAGGAATTATTGTTGGAAGTTGATTTTGACTGAATTTGTGCTAGAGTTTCATTAGTTGCGTTAGCTTTCAATATGGCATTCTGTAAAAATTAAAAAGAATTATTAAAATCATCACAAAGACTTTTTTTAAAAAAATAATCCATTGTATTCTTATACATACCTCAAATTCTAGCTGACTAATCCGTTCCATTAATTCTGAGATTTTCTCCTTCAGCACCTCTACTTCCTCCCGTACTGCGAACATTAAATGACTTTTCACCAGATCCTGTAGTCAACAAAAAAAACAAAAACATTACATCAAACTCATCCCTCAAAAAAACAACAGTTTTTTTGTCCTTATCTCAAAATATATTCAACTTTTCATCCAAAATTCTTATTTAAATATCATCAAACACCTGTACACTTTTAGTGCATCCTCTAATTAAATTAATACAAGATCAAACAAAGCAAAAACTTAATGAAACAAGCAGCCAAAATAACTTTATCCTTCATCATCAGAGTCAAAAGAAAACTAATTGAATTAAACTTGTAGTGACGTTTAATGAATAAAAAGTCCATGACTTTTATCAACATTTACTCTGTCAATATTATAACTCGAGCGTCAATAGTCAAAAAAAATCATCAAAAAATCTATTTATACTCTTCCATTAAGCAAGTATTGTAAAACTATTATGTTTGTCCAATTACACTTAACCCAAAAAATATCATCTGTGGAATTCCCTTTCATCTTTTATGAAAAACATAAAAATTGTACAATCTCATAGTCAGTGAAAACGTGACTATTATTTAACTACGCACAAGAATTAAAATTCTTTCATTTTCTCAAATTATTTGACTTTTATAAAACTTTCAATTTCCTCTCTCTCATTACACGACTACGGCTGTAGGCTATACTTATAAAGAGAGAGAGAGAGAGAGAGAAAAGAAAATCATCAAAAACTTTCTTCCTCATCAAAAAAAAGGAGCCCAACAGCCGTCTCTCTCTACGTAATACAAAAATAGGAAACTGAAATTGGACAATTTTACCAACACTAAAATTCATTTCATACTAAAGGTACAAGAGAAAGAGAGAGAGGAATCGAACGATAAGTCCCTGGTCGACCTTCATCTTGACGCACATGACCTCAATTCCATTTCTTCTTCAGTGTAGAGGAAATACCATCTGTTCTACAATAAAATACCTCACACACAAAACCCATATAGACGGCTATCAGCCTCAAAAGGCTATACGCAAAATTTACGACGCACATTTCCTATCCTCTCCGACACACACTCTCTCTCTCACTCTTCAGATTGCAAAAAGTCCTTCTAAAGCATGGCACACACAAAAAGTCCCACTAGTAAATACACGTAGCTTTAGGCAAAGACGGAGAGAGACTCGTCTACGCACACAAGCGAGAAGAACGTGCGTTACCTTGACATTGAAATTCAACTCCCTGGAATCCATTATTACAAAACACTACTACATCTTACCCAACTTCTAGCTATGAGAGTCTATGCATAGACTTATAAAAAAAATCTTTGTGTACTGTACATCCAACATAGTACAATAATGTAGAGAGGACTAAAAGACATAAAGTCGTGGACTTTATACGAATTTGCAAAAACACAAAGAGAGAACCGACACGTGCTGGAGAAAATTCCATAGAAATCTTTGTCTTTTCTCCAGCTTTTATTTTGGAGGTCATCTTCTCCTTCAAATGTCTACACAATCATTTCTTTTCATTTAATCTCTAGTCTCTACCCAAAGTACCTAAAAAGTATTATGTACATTTATTACATAAATAAATACAAATAACATCTAAGTGTCCCAAGCTTACATGTACTTAAGCTAAGTACTACTGAGAATTTCACAAACTTGAAAGTCCTCTTAAAATAATCAATTAAATTGTAATAAATTTACAATTTAAATTAAAATTACAATATGAATACCTACCTACTCTAAAATTCTATTTAAATAAAAAAATATAAACTCACGTCCTCATCAGGAACAAAAAGGTAACAAACGTCATTTAAATCTTTTCTCCAAATTTCATAGAGAGCTGATGAAGACACTCGCCGTCTTTTTTGTACATTTTGTACTACTGGACTATTATTAGTAGAACAACTACTACAATTATTTGTACTATTATTCATTGACATGACAGGAGGAGGAATCACCATCACTGTTGAGTCGTATCTACTCATTTTCAATAATTTCACAAAGAGAACCAACTCAATTCCGCAAAATATTCTTTTTTTTATTTCCCTTCCACAAAATAATCTTAGCACTGACTATTATATGAGTATCCAGCACCCACAAAAATTTGACTCAATCCCCAGAGAGAAGGAGACAAGAGCTGAAGCTCACACACGCTCAAAGTTGACACGATGTTCACCACTCAACAACTCACGGACAACTAAACCACCCCACAGACGGAATCACCTACTTAATATACTTTTTTCTCCTCTTCTAGTACACACACAAGCTAAAATAGTAATCTCACGCAGATTTTATAAGAGGAGCTCACTCTGTCGCTCTGTCTGCTTCTGGCTTCTCAATTCACAAATTTAACATAGAGACGCTGCACTTTATGTACAGAACAACGAGACTACTGAATTTATTTTTCAACATGTTCCACAACCAGACAAAACCAAAACTGACAAAATAGAACATAAGCTAAATAATAAGGAAGATATTATATACACACAAAAAAAATCAATTGATCGAATATTTAACTACCATTAACCTATACCCCTTATTCCATAATAAATGTGTCTCTGTTTATATTTTTTACAAAACCACTTTGCCCTCTCTTTATCACCAAAACGGTCTCTCTCCCCTTCCCCCATCCTTCTCAAATTGAAATTTGAACATAATACTCATTTATTATTATATCATCTAATACTATCAACAAAAAATTAATCTTGGTATTTAATAAGAATACATACAGCGACAACGTCTAAAAATCTCAAGGTTGGACATATGGACCATGAACAATTTTTTTTCTCTCAAAAATAGAGTTAATAGCCATCTATAACTTAAATACTTTCTTCTACATAAATGACGAGAGAAAAAATAAATATCACTTGGTATTTCTCATCCATAAAAAAATTACAACAGAACAATCACCATTTTTTGTGCTGAATATTTAGACATAAAAAAATAGTAGATTCTATCACTAGTCATTTTTTTCGGCTCAAACAAGAAAAAAAAACTTATAGAAGAATATTAACTAAAAAAATACAAGTGTCAATCTGTAGGAGTCATCAATAAATAATTTTTATTATTTTGTACACTATTTCCTCTATCCCTAAAGACTTATTTGATACCACTCTAGTCATAAAACTTTGCTGAATTCGGGACTCTTTTTTTCCCCTATTATGAAATGAGAAAAAACCATTTCAAAAAAAAATATTCTCTACTTCTTCCTCCATCAATATTATATTAGAGGAAGAGAGAGAGAGAGACCTAGAGAGGTAGTCAAAATTTTCAATAAAAAAAATTAACTACCTTAATCTTAACCTGTTTCCATCTCTTTTGTTCTCCATCAACCCATTACACATCATAAACTTGTCAAAGAAACCAAACAACTTGAGAGGAGCAAGAAGAGAGTATTAAATTCAAAAACTAAAAACTTATGAAGGTAAACCTGACTATATAATATTTGAATATCATAAAAAGACGGCAAACTGGATTCCTCCACACACACACAAAAACAAAATTTGCAAACCAATTGAAAAATACCCCTATCAACAACTCTCCTACCTTCAAAAATGTTTTAAACAAAATTCTGAAATATGTGAAGGCAGACATTATCAAGACAGACTAAACACAAAAAATCCCATTGCATTGTATTACAATTTTTAAAAAAAATTGAAATCATTCCTGTCTCAATTTTTCTTCATATTCCGATAACTTTTTTCCAATATTGTACAAGGAAATAATCACACTATTTAAAATGAAAAAATAGAACAAGAGTTCGTTTCCATCTCAAAACAATAATTGCAATAACAAACTTATAAAAAGAAATAAAGAACATGACATTATTATAATGACAATCTTTTTTTGTACTTATCATAAATAATTCATTAAATTATTCTCTGTACCCAAAGACCTCAAAGACAATGTCAACTGTGTTGTTGTAGTATTTTTGGAACATTAGAAAAAATAATCATCATATGATTATACCCTTTGATAACCCTGAAAAAAATTTGGTAGAAATAAAACTTCATGGGGATGTCCATGAATTCTATTAATTTCTCCATACTCAAATTCTATAATAAAAACTTGACTCAATATTTTTATGTATCAAATTAAAAACTCTCCACTCGAGAAATTATGTAATCCTCTTTTAAAGTCACATTTATTTCTTAATTACCATTACAATGTAAAGCTATCCTCCCTACTCAACCTATTTTTAACTCTAAAATTATAATTAATTAATACAAAATTAAAAATGTCCATATCTTTCCTTATAAATTATCAAACTTAAAAAAAAAATATCACGAGAATTGTAAAACAAAACTTTTCCATACACGAAAAAAAACCAATTCTCTGGAATGCCTTACTGATAAAAAACAAAGACAACGAACAACAAAATAAATTAAATACCAATCAACAACAATATACCAATACTGGAAAAATCTAGTAAAAAAAAGAAAAAAAAAAAAGATTACTCCAAAAATTTCACCATACTTTGTCAAAGTCATACGTAGTTTTCTCTAGAATACATCTCTACAACAGAAAAAAAAATTGCAACAACAACAAAACCAACTCATATCCCTGTCCATTCCACTAAATCCCTAAAGACACAAAAAAAAACATATTCTCTTCCTTTTCTGTCTCCACTTTTTTTTGTGCAAAAGACACATGTTTCATCCACAAATATCTCTCCTAAAATCCCCAAAAAACGACAAAAAAATGAGAAAAAGGTCAAGAGCACGGTAGCTTAGTTTGAGAGAGTCAAAATTTGACAGGGAATATAAACTGACAAACTTATGAAACATTTTAGAGAGAAAGTTACACACAATATGAAAAAAAGCCCTCACATATCGTCTGGAGCATCAACCGCTTCTAACAAAACTCCTGTAAAAAATGCTGCTACTAGTAAATGTACCACCTTCCACCCCTTTCATAGTTTCCATCTCTCCAAAAAAGACATTTTAAGTCAGTGTCGGGTACATAGACAAGAATTGACATGACAAACACGCCTCTTTGACAATGTAAATAACCTTCTTGTTCTTGAACATATTACAAAATACACAAAGAAGAATATTTCGAAGAAATCCTCTCCTCTCTCCTCATCATCATAATACCTTGTCAAATAAAGGTAAAGTTAAACCTCACTGAGAACTCGTGTAAATCAAATTTATTCTTATATGTGTTACACAAACATAAAATACATAAAATACACAATCCCTTCCTTGAATACAAAATAAAAAATACTTTGTAATTTTTTAGTTGTATGTAAACTCTTTGTAATATTTATTATGTCACCCCCTAAAAAAATTCCATACATTCATCTGCAACATCAAACGAGTAGAATAATTGATCCAGCTCAATTTTGTGAACAAAGTTTACATCTGTAAAAATGCCGACTTATAATAGATTCTAAGGTTGTTACCTCAAAAAAAACTTACTTAATACAAACAAGAGCGTCTTTTTACCAAAGAAATTCACAAATGTACGTAAATGTCCTTTCTTCATCTTTTAATCATAATAAACGTCATGGAATGAGTCAAGCGGAAATTACTTTTTTTTTAGTTTCTTCATTCTGAACACAAAGAGAAAAAGAAGAAGAAAACCTTTCCAATCATTAAAAATTTAAACCTGCATCAACTCACTCAGAGTCTCCTTTTCGCATACTAATCACTATAAAGTACCTTTCCTAATGAGACAAGAGAGAGAGAGAGAAAAGGAGAGCATCTTTGAAAAATTAACATTTTTCTTTAGAAATAATCCCATCTTTTATTCAAGTTCAAACACACTCACTTTGTTTGACTCTTTTGAACAGGATCTTGTGATTATTTGATTGACTACCACGTGTCTCTATTATATTTTTTTACAAGACACTAATTAATAATATAAACATTATTCCTAGTTCAAAAAAAACTGGACAAAATCACATGACTAGATAATAAATACAATTCAAATTCCACAATATTTTCAACAGGATCCACTGAAAATGATACTCATATGACATATAGGTAAATAAATAAACAAAATCTCATATGACACAGTTGACAGTATCCACACTACAATACTTCATACATACAAATAAATATTCCCAGTACCAACATCGTCATGATTATGCAATGATCCATAAAAGTCGTAGATAAATAAACTAAAATTTCACCATTAATAAAAATAACTGTCACCCCTCATGTCAATTCACAAACTTGGCTATTTTACTAATATTAAATTTCCAGTTGCAACAAGTGCCAATGAAATAAAATAAAAAATCTTCATAAAGATATTTTTTTTGCCAAGTTCAAAGTTTCAGCCTTGGACAAAGAGAGAGAGACTCTTATATTTAACATAATATGAAATCGTTTTTTAAAAAATCAAAGCACTTGAAAACTTCTCAGGGAGACAGGAAGAAACAAGACAAAAACAAGGTTTTGATCTTGACTTTATATAAATCTATACTCATTTATTGAACAAAAATAATAATAATTGAGACTACATTTACTCCATCAGTAAAATGTAATACCCACGTGTCCGGAATCTAGTCACTACTACGTTCTATATAACTACACTAAAATTCTTCTAGTACATAAATGTTTTTGTCTGTACTGTATTTTATAACATGTCTATAATATAAAAATAAAAATCAAATTATCAAATAATCGTGGGCTATCACTATCAAGGAGAAGAAGAAGACAAACACAAAAAATAATTTGGCTCCCATTCAATTTTATAAACGACGCATTATACAACATCCCAAGAAACAACATTCTAAAACCATCTTTACAAAAAAATAAAATAAATATAACAAGTTCCATGGTCCACACCGAGAAAAGTCTCATAATATTTTAGTATAAAATCCGAGTCAACATTGAACATGGTAATGGTTATAAAAGTTAAATTCCGTTTTAGTGTTGACATTGAATTCTCTACCCATCTCCCCCCAATTAAAATCAACCCAACACCATTATCCTCGTCTTAAATGACATTCCACAATGAATAATATTCCACACTTTCACAAAAAAACTCAATGGAGAAAATACTAAATCCATAATATGATTCATGGACAAAATACCACCTCTTTAAATATGTGTGCAAAAAAATTATAGAGAAAATTGGCACTTAAAAAATTCCATGTTCCTTCTTCAAATCCATTTATTTTAACTTGAGAAGGACAATTTATCATCATTAAATTTCTCTCAATTCCACTAATCAAATATATAAAAATTGTCTCATGGAACTAGCCACTCTGATGACATCATTATCATCATCTTACATGACTGACACACACACATAAAGACAGTGAAGAAGAACCCAATTTCCATTTTCACTAGACTCGAAAGAAAGAAAATTCGCAAAAATACAAAGTTCAAAAAAAATTGCACAAGAATTGCCATGCTACACTAATACCCTTGAATGTTACACATATCTGTAGAGAGTAAAACATGTTGGATTCAAGATCCAATCATCTCATCGGCTCATGGACTATTTTTTTTCTTGACATTTTGAGCAAACCATCAAACTTTCCTCATACACCGTCTGCATGCAATCCTTGCAAAAAAAAGAATCTTCCGTGTAATGTTCCTTGCAAAAAAAATACCGGCGACTCACAGAGAGACAGAGAGAGAGTTGCTAAAAATACTGTCCATGTATCTTACATATAGTCCATGTAATAGACACGAGCATCGTGTGGTGTCTGTACTAAAAAGATAGACACTAAAAAGAAAGAGACGACGAAGAAGAAAAATTATTCAAACGCCCATCTATCCATAATTGACTTGCATAATATGGATGGATGCATATTCAAAAAAAAAGAGAAAAATTTCAGGATATAGAACAAGAACAACCAAATTCCTCCATCACAGGGTAACCATACTTCATCTTCAAAATAAAAAACATAAAAAAATATAGTTGAACCAGCTGCTACCAAAAGTCTGAGAACCTCAACTTGACCTTTCTTCAATACATGAGTTAAACTATACAGTCTATCGACTCCTCCTTCAACATAATAAAAAAAGCTCCTGTCACTTCAAAAGAATTCAGAACATAAATCCCCCTTGCCAATCTAAATTTATTTTAGACAATATTCCCCTCAAAGTCTTCAAACTCAGATTTAAATTTGTGTAGAGTAACATGCATAAAATTGGTAAAAATCAAGAGCAATAGACTGTACTTTACAACAAAAAAATCTCATTGACTATAAATAAAATATTGGCAATCGAAAAACTTTTGACATTTGCATCAGTGTATCAATTTGCATCAATGTATTGTACAAAGAAGGAAGTTAGAAATGTGACCTTTTCTCCATATTACCCTCGTCTTATTTTATAATATGGCAATTACATTACTAAAACCATTCATAAACTAATATGCATGCTACCTATTTCCCCTTCATGCACATTCCAAAAATATTTCTACGTTAAGTATTTCAACTCTATGTCGTGTATCGTGTACAGTATAAAATTCCTTTTTCATTTCCATTAAAAAAACTTATATGACAGTCATAATACCCACAATTTTCAATTATTATTATCCCTATACTCTCTCTCCCTCTCTCAGACAAAAAAAATTGTAGCATTAAGTTTTATTACTAACGTTGCAATTTCAACAATCGATACACTGTACAGTCAAGAGTTTTTAATTTTTACACCTTTACAATGTGTACTCAAACTTTCTTTATAATTGACTTTCCCAAGAGAATTCTCTTTCTCCAAAATTAATTTCAAAATTTTTGACAACAATAAATAAAACAAGTTGACCCCACTTCCTCATAAAACCAACAAACAAAATTAAATATTTTTTAAATAAATAATAATTCTCTCATTGTACCAGTATCCATATCTGTACCAGTCATGTGGATTCATAATCAATAATAAATTCATTAATAAAAAAAATACAACGTCCACATAATTTATGCATCTAACCTCAAATTAAACTCTGCAAAAAAAAAAATAACAGCGCGTCTCTCATCAATCCAATCAAAACAAGAGGTTAGGCATAATATTTAAATACAATTTGTTTACATTCAATTTAAAAATATGTGCAAATATAACACAAAAAAATGAATTATGTCTATTTAAATTTCAAAAACTCCTCCTCCTTCCCCATAAATAATTCTAAAAATCATAAACAAAATATTACAAATATTTCATTCCGCACTCAAAAAAAAACCTCCTTGTCATCTCCAAAACCATGTAGACCCCTTCTAATTCCTCATAACTAATAGCTCTTTTTAAAAAATATATATAGGGCACGGAAGAGAGAGAAAGAGAGAGACAAAATATTTGCTGACTAGTTGAATACGAAAAAAAGTACGAAAACCGCTTCCCCTGTACTATAACATGTAATGGAGGAGGGGTTGAAAAAACTGGAGCCAAGTTATTAATAAGTTACACTAAAGAACAAGACATTACAAAAAAATATAAGCTTACAAAGACTAAAGATAACTTACCATGGCTTGCTCGATTTTATTATCAATGGCGACTGTATTCGTACCAGCAGCACTGTAAACAAATTGAGAAAAAAAGAGACACAAAAATTTATCATTATATTATTTATCAATACCATCATACATTTCTTTTTTTTAAAAAAAAATAAATAAAACATCTCAGTCTCAAATTCTTTGAGTTCCTTCCACTTTTCATACACGCACAAAAACGCATCCATACACACACACACACACATTCCTGAACAAACAAAGAAATATCTCAACATGTTGAATTGTTTCAATTACGTAATTTAACTACCCTCCGGTTCATGGCCTATAACAAACTATAAACTATAAAGTTTAAATAAACAAAGACATAGTTCAAAAGACAAAAAAAAGAGATTGTAGGATTAGTCTTCATTTGTACAATAATATTTTTTTATTTGACTACAAAAAAATATTACTACAGACTAGACATACTCACTTGCGATTCTACCGTCTTGAACAATAAAAAAAACAAATGACAAAAGAGATTCACCGGCATTATTTATGTTTTGTATGTCGTATAAGTAGAGGCCTATTTTTAAATTTATAACGAAGTGAAAGTAACAACATAATTTTCTATAATTAAATCTTTTAATTACAAATTGTCATTTCACATGTATAAAATGCAATTCAAACACATGTCTAAAATTAAAACTCGTTCGTGTCATCTTTTTCATGTACAATGTGTTGACGTGTCTCTTTTCTACTTTAACTAGTTTCAACCACATTTAGAAATGTTTTTTCTTCCTCTGAATATAATTAACTTAATTAATAGTCTAGTCTTAACAAACAGTAAAACTTTTCTTAGAGAAAATTCTAGTCATCTTGTACTCAAGTTAAATTCAAAGAATTTAAAATATTAATTACTAATATCCGCCTCATAAACTCGTACTCACCCAACATCCTTAAAGTTCAAATATCAAATCTCAATTATTTAACCATGGCCGTCATTTCTACTCTACTCTGGTTACATTATTTTTGTCCAGTATCATTAATCATCATCAAAAAAATCTTTATGACTAATAAACTACAAGGAATGTCATTGACCTACTTTTTTTTTGAAGCAACTTGTAGAATTTTATTTTGAAATTTTAATTTTATTTCCCCTCGACTTAATTTCTACCCCCATGACGTCAAACCATCTGTTAAAAGTTAGTTACCACTAGTTGTTTAGCACAATTTAACACAAAAATCAATACAGACACATCATACACAAACCACAACCACCGTGACGCCGAATACAATTAAACCCTTTATTTATCATCGACTGACTCATTCATCAACAAATAATTTATTCAAATCCATAAAATTTGGGACAGGTGAAGCATGATATTTTTTAAAAATATTAAAATGTAAAATAAACTTACCCAATAAAATTCTTAATGAAACAATAGACGTAGGTAATGAGAGTATTCTGATCAAATAAATCTGGATTTGTCAAGGGTGACCTTAAATTCAAGTCAACCCTTAAAAGTGGGAGGGGGACACTTAGTGGGGATGAGGCTGGAATTTGTGAGACAGAGTGATGAACACTTGTACTCGAGTCTGCTGTCAATGATGACATTATACCGTCCTTATTTCCAAAACTTATTTTTATTAATTGTATCAAGACAAACTCCACAATTATCTTTATTAACCCACTACAATCAGCCCCAAAAATTTCACTTTCCCTTCACCTCACGCACAGTACAACCTTCCATTATGCATAGTACCAAATCAACTTATTATATAATCACACAAAGACAGTTTTTTTTCTATGTCATCCCTCTCAACATAATAAGCAGGTACAGTTTATAATTTAAAAGTTGATTATTATTCCCCAATCACAAAATTTAGTTTTTTATTTTTTATAGGTACACTTGTAAAGTTTTTAGCACTTTTTCTTCAAAAAAATTTATAGTCTCATCAAAAGCAAGGCAGGCTCCACCACAAAACCTACAGGTACAATGATTTAATTTGATTATTTTTATTAAATTTCCACAGTCACCGCTTTCTTCACATCGAGAGTTTTGCAATAATTAATTTAATTAATCAATTTTCCCCTTTTGTCTTACGCACAATTCTCTCTCTCTCAAAAACAATAGGAGACACCACAAATTACCAGTATAAGTAGATTCAAAAAATATTATTTTTTGCTAGCCCAAAATTTCAATATTTATCAATCACTTGAAATAAAATCCGGTTCAAAAAAATAGACTTATATAACGCCAATTTGAACAAGTTAAATTCTTTCCGCAAACTGTAAGAGACTTGAGCTCAGCTTGAGTGTTGCTAAGCAAGTGAGGCTACGATTTGTACCAAGTGACTGAGAGAGTTTCATTTTACGAGACTTTCCGACCCACGAAACACAGAGAGAACCCCAAACGACTGATCCAACTCCTCTATATTTCTTCCTATAGTCCGCTCCTTGTTACGTTGTACTTGTACAACAAGACAAAGTCAATAGTAAAAAAAGAAAAAAGAACCTCTCAAACTAGTACACTAACTTACGGCAATCCAACTGTACTAAAAAAGTTTAAACATTTTATATTCTCTTTTATATAACCAACTTATACGCACCTATCCAGCTGACTTGAAAAAAAAATCTTTTTGTTAAAAAAAATAAACCATATGAACAAGAAGAACAAGAGAAAAATATTATATAAACTTTTGAGACTTGAATGTGCCAACTTTTTTTTTGCCAATCCTATAGATATAAAGATATAGGTCTATACAAAATATGGCCATTATTCTATTACATATTATTTTATTACTATTATCTATTCTATTGTAAAATACAACTGACAGGGTGACCACTAGAGCTACTTCAAAAAAAAAAGATCAGTTTTTTCTTCTCCTCCCTTTCCACTTCCTTCCTTTCTCCTCTCTCTAATGTTCTTTCTCCCTTTTAATGTACACAAATAAACTTGCATTTCCTTTTTAACTTTAATGGTCTCAACATTAATAAAAAAAAATTTAAAGAAAAAAAAACCTCTATCGTCAGTAGATACCAGTAGATACTTCTCCATTAAAAATTTAAATTGACAATTAAATCCATCAATATTAAAATGACCTTGTAATCCTCATCAAAGATAATTTTATTAAGAGTTCTAGTAAAGTAACAAGATAGAGAATAATACATGGACGTCGGACGTGTATTTCGTATTTTACACCAATAAAAACTCTCTAGACCCCCCTCCAAACTCTAAGAATTTCGTACATCGCCAGTTGCAAAAATCATTTTGGCTTGAAATGTTCCAGTCTAAAACTTCCAAGAATCGAGGGATCCCAAGATGTCCGCAGTGCTCAAAAGATAAAAAAAAAACTCCTTCCCTCATCAACCTACATTCTCCATGCCCGTGACTTAATAAAAATTCTAGTCCCATTACAAAATTGCAAGGTTGAGACAGAAAATACTCACAAAAAGAAGGGACATTAAGTCACATTTGCATGCGTAGACTGTCATTTCGTCCTAGCTTAATGTATAAAAGAATGAGAATATTTTTCTTGTAACTTTTTTATCTTACATAATACTTTATTAACCTTTAACAGTTATCCATATAGAAAAGGAGATGACTTTAAATAATAATAAAAAATTATGTAGCTCATTATCTCTTTATGCTCTATAAAATTCATTTTTTATAAAAGTCAATATAAAATCTTAATTAAAATTATTAAAAATTATTCTAAAATCAATTTCAATTTAGCATGCGTCACACACAAAAGACAACAATTTCTAACTTATTATATAATAAAAACTCTGAAACTCTCTCGGGTCCAAAGTATAAACTTTGTAAAGTGTAAATTGTTTTATAATTTTCCCTCACCAAATGTCTGTCTAGAGTGAAGAGTGAGAATATTTGCCAAAAAAAATAAACTAGTCTTAACAAAAATGATCAAAGTCTACCAGAGATACAGCTGTACAGCCAGAAGTACGTACAGACAGTAAAGAAATACAACAAGAAAATGGATGATGGTACATTCAAGATTGTAGAGCAAAAATAATATACAAAAGACAGAGAGAGAGAGATCCTTCAACCAACAAAACTTGGTTTGATGAGCATCTTCATCAACAAGAGAAAAAAGAAGATTACTCACATGCACTCTGCACAAATTGCATGACTTAAAACTTGTACAAAAATCCACACCTCTTCGTGTACATTATATGAGCCATCATATTTGTATCATGCAATAATGCATCTTCTCTCATTAACTTCTTTTTTTCTTCATACAACTCAGCACAAAGACAAGGAAGATTCTAAAAAATATAACCTTCCAAAAAAACTCCTTGTACAAAAACTTCAAGTAATCAGCACTAGGCAACAAGAAAATAAGAGAATACGTCAGAAAAATCATTGGAGGAAAACCCTGTCGTTTACATTTTGATAATTTATTCTCCACCCTGAATATTTATTTATTCCTATTCTTAAAATATTTATTCCTACTGTAAACACTTTTGAAATTTAATATATTTTTTTAAAAAATAAACTCAATATGAAAATTATCCCAAAAAAATAATAAATATAACTAACAAAAGAAAATCTTTATGACCTTTCACCTCCCATTAAAGAAGACTACCTGGCTATCTATATTTCTCCTCCATAGAAAAGTAAAAAAATAAATTGGCATAATACTCTCGTCTTGAATGAGAGTACTTATGTATTCCCTCATGAATAAACATCATATGTCATCATGGTATTGCAACCAAAGAACCAAAGAGAGAGAGAGAAAAAGTAAAGGAAAAAAGCCCTTGACAACAACTTTTGCTAGACAAAGTGGCAAGGACGACAGAAAGAGGGAGAGAGATGTAAAGCATCTCGTCATAAATCATTTTATCCATTCCAAATAATTATCAACATAATCATTGCAAAACTCTCGATTGTCAGTCGTCAGCTATCGCTGTCGTACATTGTACACTGACTCTTCATCAGCAGCATCAAATAAATAAAATGTTAAATAATTTTTAAACAATGTTTTGTTGTCTTCAACAATAAATTCATCACCTGACTTTAACAATATGCTTTAATAGTAGTAATACAGCACAAACAATGCAGATTTTGCAAAATAAAATACTTGACTTGAGCAACACACAAAGAAATGATTTCATTGCTAATAAATTTATGAAATTCCGGAACAAAAAAAAATAATTTAAATGTCACTCCTAAATATTTGTCAATAAAAACAATTTCATTAGCCTTTGTTAGTATTACGGTAATCCTACTCCCCCATCAAAAAAATAGAAGAGGTACATAGTACATACGTAGACACTTATATTGGGTATAAAATTAATTAACCGGAAATCGGTTATAATAAATAAATAATTAAATTATAAATCTGTATTATTCCGTACAGGTGTGCAAAGTTAAAGTCATTGTGATGGTCTATCGAGATGGACAACAAACATTGAAATAAAAAAAATACTTTATAAAAAAAATCTTACCAATTAAGTATGCCAATTAATATTTAAATAAGTCTAGACCTTGTCATACTATGACCAAGACGAATAAAAGGTATAAGAGTAGAAGGAACCATGGAAATGCTACAAATATTTCAACGAGCATTGTAAGCTTTCAACGTTCACAAAAAATAGAGGAAAGAATATTTCCCTATTTAATCCATATATCAGTCGTTGTTCCACCAAGTTTTTTTTTTGCACAGGTGAGATGATTGATTAAAATATTCAAGACAAATTAAAGTTGTCACCGTACATATATGTACACACACACACTTTCCACTGACACAAATGTAACTTGCCAAAATTTATTTGGACATAAATTTATGATCTGACTATAAATTGACACTTTTTAAAGAGTAATAATATTTTGCAAAATATATAAATTTCTTCAAATGAAATTTTTCAGGTGTACACAATACACATAACACAACTTGTTAGCACGACGAGGCTTGTAGCTCAACTGGAAAGTGAGCCACACATAGCAAAATGTACGCAATGAAAAAGACACACAGAGAAGAGAAAGAGAGAGAATTCCCTTACACACACAAATCCACAATCTATAATATTATAGTCAATTCTTCAACTCTACACTAGTCCCCATCAAACCATTCAAAGCCATATAAAAACAGAGTCTTCACTATATATCAAAAAAAGAGGAGTACAAGTCAGTAGTCACCTTTTATACTATAAAAAGAGAGCAAAATCCCGTAGTTTCGCACACACATATACCTTCTCTATACCACTCTCTCTCTCTCTCATTTAGCAGTGCAAAAACTTTATGCAAAAATGCCGGCTAAGACCGGTGCTTGAAAAATTTATATCTTTTTGCAATTTGCAACCCAGACTCTCACTCCATTGCATTTAATTTACAACAATACAAAAAGAAGAAGAAAGAAGAAAAAAAAATCCCTTAGACTGTCACCCCTACTTTCAATTCAGACTCTTTGAGGAACCTCAAAGTTGTTGCCATGTACAATTTGAACAATTGTTCACCTCAAGTGTCTCTCTCTCTCTTATTTTAGTAATATGTACATTGAATACTGACTGTACATATTTATCAACACGCATTTAATTTATATTATACTTGAACAATGTTATCATCCATTATAAAAAATTTGCACTGCAAAAATTATTGCAATCCCCCTAGGCTGTAGATATACTCGAGTGTGATTGTCCTCCCTGAAGGGTGTAGGATAGCTGTAGGTAAAATATATATAAGAAGATGGACACATGATTTAAAAAATCATTATCACCATCATCATTGTTAGCACACACACACAAAAGTCAAAGCTAAAAAGTCTCTACCATTATGCATTGCAGTCTCAACAATCAAAAAAGAGACTCACAGCAGGCAGGCAGCAGAGACATGAGCTACATAGAAAATGGATGCTATAGAATATAAAATGTGTGTCTATCATTCATTTTATAACACAAAAAAAGTTGCCTCATCACAAACACACACACACACACAATCCTTTTTCTTTAATTCTCCAACACATTTAAGACTCTGATGCGTACATCCATCTCTCTCTAAAGACTTTTGACTTTCTTATATAAATCTCCCCCTCAGCACACAACACACTACAGAATGTTCATTGTGCATTCATCCATTTAATAGAATAAAATACAACCAACTAGCAGGAGCAGTCGTAGCCGGCATATAAGATAAGAAATGCTTTTTTTTTATTTTATAAAAATGACAGAGAGAAAAGAGACGCACCAAACCATTTAAAAAAATAGTAAAAATGTAATGCTATACAGACATACTCGTACAGAGAATTTTTACAAAGACTACGCCTACAGAGAAAGTATTTCTTATTATTTTTTTCCTCCTCCTTCTCTTGGACGAGTTCATTTGAAAAAGTTGTCTTATTTAATATTATTACCTCTCTACTTTATCTTACGTACCATCCACCTCTTCACAAAAATCCTTACCTTCCCCATGATATTTTCAAGTGAGCATAATAAACTCAAGCTTCAATGGGCAAAATACTTTTATAGGAGCTACTTTAATTATTATACCATTTTGTACAATGCATACTGTAATTTTTTTTAAAGGAGCATTTAGCTTTTTTAACTACATGTTATTTTGTAATCAATCTCATTGTCTATTCTCTTAAAAATTAACATGAGTACATATTCTACCATATGTAAATTACTAAATTCTCTTTCCCAAAAGCCAATTTAAACTATTTCCCTTATTGCTTTATGTAGATCATTAAAATAAAAATTCATTCCGTCACGATTTCCATGATTGAACTTAAGTACTCAATAAACTTATTTAAAAATATATATAAATAGTACACACAACAACAAGAGCTTAAGAGGAGCAAGAATTATAAAAGATGGCCTCATCATATCTCAAAATAGATACTATTCATCTATCTAATCTATACATATTTTACAACTTACAAAAACTATAGATAATAAATATAGAGAGCTTAACCTCCACCTTGGTTGAATGTCAAGCTTAAATAAACATACACACACACAAAATGGAGAAGATGCATAATGTAGTCATTATCAACGAGGGATGAATTCATGAGTCGATGATCTTGTATGACCGTATGTACACACACACACGTCAAAAACTTGACATAAAATTATACTCAATGTAAACAATTTACATGATGAATCCTCAGTCAAATAATATAAAACATTGTGTACTTTTCAATTTATATGTAGTCACAAAAAAAATTAAAGCTTGCAGTTTAGCCAGTTAGCAAAAAAAAATTCTTGTTGTCATCCAACCATCAACTTCAATTAACATGAACAAATAACCCAGCCCAACAATTATAATTTAAATGCACTTATTATATAAAACTGACATGTCATGTTGTACGTAAAGAAAAGATAAATTAACTATTATCACTTTTTTGCACCAAAAAACAAAATTATCATGTAAGTAATTTTATGCACATTATTTTTAACTCATTTACCATGAAATATTGGCAATGAAAATGATTTATACAAAGTTAACTCTTTTTTTTCTTCTTGCAATCCAAGCACAGCATGATCATGACCCATTGTAGTGTCAAATTATGTATTAATATACAAATTTAAATTGGAAAGTCGTGAACGTTAACAATATTTCAATGTAAAATATTAATCACAATATAACTTAAATTATTGTTTACAATACTCTCAAAAACTGAACCACCAAAAAAAACAATCCCGGGTTACAGTCTTACACTAAAAAAAATTACAATGGAAAATATTCCGCCAAAAAAAAAAATTACAATTGTATTTATCAAAAATAATCGATTATTTGTTTTTGCCAAAAAAATTCATTCACTAAATTTAATTCAAATTCTAGTCCTCAGGACGTGAAAAAAAATAAACCCCAGACTGAATCCATAGTCCAAAAATCATGGACAAGAAAGAATATCCAAACACTCATCATTTCACCACAAAAAAACAAGATTTTGCTTCATCCTCAATATTCCTTCCAGTAGTAACCTCAATAAAACATTGCAGTTGAGAGAGAGAAAAAATTGATATCAATTTCTTGATTGACGTAATCACTAATCGTACATCCGTGTGTATAGTTTATTTGAGAGCTCATAAATAACACGGTATAATATAGTACACTCAATGTACTACATTGTATCCCTATAAATATAATTTTCATATGTATAATCATAGGGGTTGACCTCTCAAACTCTCATCTCCTTTTGATGGTACATAACCTCGGAACTAATACAAAAATCGTCTGATTAACTATAGACTATAGATTATAAGGTTCACATCAAAAAAAAGTAGGAACATTCTCCTCATGCTTTTTTTTTAAAAAAAAGAATCATAGCGCCAAGCTGGCTGGTCTGATCAAAAAGTGTAATCATTCAATCTCATTTACATTTGAACTGCCCCTATATACATATACATGACATGTATCATATATATAAACTTCTCCTCAGGGGGAGAAACAAGAAAGAACAGATAAACTCACACACACAATGTACAATATACAAGGCAACATGTAATTATAGGTTACATACAGTTCCTTCTCATTTTATTCCCTATTATAATCATCATACCATCAACGACGACGACGATAGAATAGAAAGAATTTTTTTTATCATTTCGTCATAGGAACCCACAGACACTCTCTCTTTAGCTTCGGTAGTAGTTGTAATAGTACAATTTACAATCATTGAGGTTGTGCTCCCTTGTGCATTGTCTACAAGTCAAAACTGAGTAGAGTAATGATATGATGATGATGGCTATTCTAAAAAAAATTTATTTAATTCTTCAATAGATTACAATATCCTTTACCTATCCAACAACAAAAAAGTACCTGTGACTTTGTACACTTGTACATGGCACAGGTGTTCATTTTTCTTATAAAGAAATATGATCCTTGGTCAGGGTCTATCATAGTTGACCACCACAACCATAAAGATTTTTGTCTTGTAAATTGTGTGTGCAACCCGAATCAAAAATCAATACAGACTAGGCACTAATTACTCATTTAATTGATTGGGCACAGGTGTACACTAAAGCAATATTTTACACAGAAAGTCCTTGTTCATTTCTTACCTTTTTACCATCTCCTCCTCTTTCTCCCTCTCTCTCCTTAATTAATTAATGATACAAAACACAAGGTTTGTATAAATCAATTCACACCAAAAAAGACTTAATGAAATTTTCATTTTTACAAAATTACACTCAACCGGATTTCATTCTCTACAAAAATCATTTTTCTAAAAAAATGAATTTCCTCTGGCTCATACATATAGCATTTATAAAGAGAGAGAGAGAGAGAAAATGTGACAGAATGCAAAATTGACTCAACAATAAAAAAAAAAAAGTCATTCAAACAGTATCTCTACAACAATTTGAGATTGAGCTTTTGCACATAATCTCTGACCATCGTCAATAATAATAATAATGTGTGTGTGTAATAGACCAACATACAATCCTGCACACACTCACACAAGACACACTGGAGCAAATCGGGGTCACCATCCAAAACCTATCATTAGCATTATTTAGATTTTTTTGACTATGTATGTACATAGTAGTACACCGAGTGGAGAAAGAGTTATGATTGAAATACACAAAACCGTTTAAAAGAGAGAGACAGAAGAACCAGTTCCTTTTGTACATGTGTACAAAATACATATAAATTTATTCCCTGACCTAACAAACATAAAGAATATTATATCAACTTTAAACAAAAAATTAATGTTCAATGCTCATAGAACCTACCAGTAGTATCATGACATGGTAGTTGGCACAAATTATAATTACAATCAATACAAAACACAGAGGAGCAGATACACAAATATACAGACTATAGTCAAGGTGTAGCCATAACCACACACTTTAATTTCTCTATATGACGTCTACAATCATACATACAAATTATTGTGTGTGTGTGTGTAAATAAAAATAAAATATGAACCACAAAATAAAAAAAGGAGGCATGTCTAATACGCATCATTTCCACAGGCAAAATAATTCAGGATATGTTTCAAATATATATTTTTTTAAAAAAGTAATATCTAATATCTATATATCGTCATCACTAAATATCAAGTAAAATTTACCTCAGGCTTTAAAACATACAAATCTACACATTTATTCTATATAGGTATCACCTCATCTGTACAATGTACACACACAGGGTATCGACCTCTCCTCCATTTTTTTTACTTTATTCCGCTCAACATTTTTGATTTCATTCTTGTTTTTTTATATTTTAATGTCTATCAGAAACATCGTCTCTCTCTCTCCCTCCCCCTTAGATCGACGTCATCACGATCAGACCACATTTACCTTCATCCTACTTTACACAAATAACAATTACATCTTGGTAATATCCATTAACCTTAAAAAAATATATATCTCAACAAAAATATTGGTTATTGGGAATCAATATTTAATACGTAATCTTAATGAATCCAAGGTCCCTACAAAAAAAATTATTCCAATTCCTCCATCATTTTTACCTTCAAAGTCTTCCAAAGTAATCCTTAAATTCCAAACTATAAATTCACAATAGTTTATTAATTGAGGAAGGAAGTGGAAGGGAAGTGAAATTTTTAATTCAATGCTATTAAATTACCTATAATTAAAATACTTTTTTTTATTAAACTAAAATGATAAATTATTACCATTTATAAAATTATCCAGCAATTATTATTATCTAAACTACACAAGATACAAAATTCCTCTTTTTAATTCTAATTTTATTATCCATTTTCAATTTACAACACATCATCATCATAACTAATTGATTAGTATTTCATGATGTGTACCATTAACCTTTTAAACTCATCAAAAGTTAATAGATTATTTTTAGAAGAGAAAAAAAACAAGTAGTAGTGATCCCCTACTGAGTTAGAACCAGAACCAGATGGTTTGCAAAAAAAAAAAATTGCACTACTGTTTGTGTAGATATGTATAGGACCAAATAGACAACATAAATAATTTCTACTGTAATCGTCATGTAACTTCTTTCTTTTTTTTGCAAACGATCCGTCAACAACAAATTTAACACCATAACTCTGTGTACTCCTCACTAACCATCAACATGATTTAGCAATGTAAAAGAAAACACATGCACTTTGTGTATGTTTTTACAATTTACACTGACAAATTTACATTTTAACTACAAACTACATTATCCTTAAATGTACATTATCACCTCTATTAATAATGTACAAACTTTTGCTACAAATAAAAATTGTATAATAATAAATCTTGAATATTTTATATTTTTTACAATACAAATAAATAATACTCCACAACAAATTGTTCATAACGGTTTACTATTATCAAAATGTGACGGAAAAAACCTACATTTTCCAAATAAAATATTCAAAAATAAAAATTTCACTCGGCCAATTCCATTCAACCTCGAAAAATAAAGAATCTCACGCGACATCACCATTCACCATCCTCATCCTACCTTCCTGTCTAACAATAATAAATAAGTAAATAATTATATACAAGCCATATAACAAATAAAAATTGGAATATATATTTTTTCCATAAACTTCCGCTTTAATTACAATATACGCATTTCACTTAAAAGAGAGAGAGAGAGAGAGAGAGAGAAAGAGAGTTCCATGAACTCTTTTAATGAAAAAAATATTTTTTAGGTTTTTGGGTCCTACAACCCGCCCTTCTCCACACAATTCCTTGTCCACCCCTAACAATTTAAATGTGATGCCTGCCTATGAATTTTATTTTTTATTTTGACGGACAACTAAGAAACATTTACCCCAATATTTTGTGTATTGCTAGTGGCTATTACAATTTCTTAGTTTTAAAATTACATTTCAACCATTTTTATCCATAATCATCAACGTCGCCTCCCTGTCTACCAAAAACAACTTTAATAATTCCAAGGAGATTATAATTCCTCCCTCCCCCTCCACACACACAATAATTAAGGCCATTTACAAAATACAGCAACTTTTCTACACTCAATAAAACAAAAAGTATTGATACATTTGCATACAATTTCATTGTCTCTTTCTCTCTCTCACACATGTGTTCTATAAAAAAGAATACACCTTGTTTTATGCGTGAATACATCAAAATATAAATATCGATGACTACAGAAACAATAACCACACAAACTCAACTTATTACCCTCATCATCTCTCTCAAAATTATACAAAGACCTCATTCCATCAAGCGTACAAAACATCTGCAAGTCAAGGTAGATTTTTTTCTCATATTCTAGACTAAATACAATAAAAATTGTATTATATCTGTAAAGTTCTACATACTACAGTTATGGATTAACCTCATCATAATTAAAACAAAAAAAAAGTTTTTTTTATTTACGTCACCATTGTTAATTTATTTAAACCAAATTGTATTCTCCCTAATCAATCAATATAAATTAGAAATTCTATGTTAAATTAGATTCCAAGAAATTCTCCCCTACCTTTTGTACTTTGTGGTTGGTAATAATAAGGAATTGTACAATTTCTCAGATAAAGAAACAAAATTCCCTTACAAAACGTACTATTATAGATAATTACAACTTTTCCACCTGCTCAGGCCACCTGACAAAACTTGGAAGGAATAAATGTTTTTTTTAATTTAGGTAAATTGTAAAACAAGAGCGTCAGACGATCAATTCATTGAGTCAACAATTTTGGACTAATCATTCAAATCCTAAAGTTACTTAACACCCAAACATTTGATTAAAAGAAACTTTTATTTGTTTTATCCATCCATACATTATAATATTATCCAATAGTACATATGACTATTTTTTTATTTTAATTGATGCATCAGCAACCATTTTCTAAAACCACAGTCAAAACATAAAAATTAAATTTTAAAACACTTGACAAGTGGTCTATATATACATAACACTTGACAAAAAGATTTTTGTCCTTTGAAAAAAACAGCCGATAGTATAAATGATTGATAAAATAAACTACATACATTTTAAATTATATAAATAATTGCTCGTCGACACGAGGGAAAACATTATCTACACTTTTAAGGAGCTGATGGATTTTCATACTAATCTAAATCTATATATAAAAAAATACAAAAAATTTAGACATGCAACGTAATGCACTTTACTATTACAAGTCAACTTAAAAAGTACACGAAAAAAAAAGAAGTTGGGGTACACGCAGAGTCATGATGACCACATTTGTGTACACTTCATATTTAAAAGTAAATGTGTGATCTGTCTCCATGCTGTACAACTTCAATGTGACTTAAAAGCGATTAAACTTAAAAAAAAAGTGTATGAAATATTATATATATACTCAACTCATACTCTCAAAGAGACTTGTATGTCAAAACCGCAAAAAAATAAATATAATCATCATCATTCCCTTACTGCGTGCAGTGTGTCGATACTAAAATACTTACAAGAGTACATATTAAAATCCACCACAAAAAAGTCTCCAAGAGAGAGAGAGAACCATTATCACAAAAAATAATATATTATATTACTTTATGCACACCATTTTATTATCTTTCAATTTCTACTCCATCCAATATATAAAAACTCCACTCCTCAATTGATCCATTTTTAACAGTGACTCATCACTGGATTTACCATACACATGTAGTCGTAGGTACATATAAAAATAATAATAAAAATCATCTTTGCCTTTAACTATCTCATTTAAAAAAGGAGACCACAACAACTTCCACTAATCTCTGTCAAAGAGAGAGAGAGAAGAGAGTCCAGCAGTCTACCCGTTTTGATACATTTGCATAAATCTTTTTTTGTTTCTAATTATTTCAACTATATGATGCACACCCTACGGCCCTAGTCACACATGCAAGCAGGAAAAAAAGAAGTGCTCTGCATTTTAATTAATAATTAAAACACATAAAAATCTATATCTACCTACCTATCTGTACATCTGGTTGATCATCAGCACATTATATATCTATGTGTACATATTATCTTGTCTCGATTCCCTTGCAAAAGGGACAACATCAAGACAAAAAAAATGTGTGTAGAAAACTAGTTGCCAATACTAATCACCATTTTATCCATAAAAAATCATAACTAATTTAAATATCCCTATGAACACATACATTAAGGTATATACCTTTATTTGTCTTCATCTTGATTTTCGCATGTTTTCCCTGCGTGTGCAGTCTACAAACAAGGATTTGCGTTCTCTTTGCACAAGTTAAAAAAATGCCAACGACTTTAGTTATAAAATAATATCCCCACCTTGAAATAACAAAAATGAAAAAATAAACAAACTCAACTCAAATTCCCTCTCTTTAAAAAAGGAAGACATTTTTTACAAATCAAATCCCTCAAAATCTATTATATCGTCATCAACACAATTATACCTTTTGACAATTTAATAATACTTGATCAAACAAGAAACAATACTCTAGAGAAAAAAAAATTAAAAGTTGATTTCAATTTAACCAGAAAAATCTCACACAATGTGCATGACAATGCACATTTAAAATATTCAAACTGTAAAAAATCAAAAGAAGACGTCAAAGAATGAGTCAAAAAAATTAATGCAAGTAATTAAATACACCTCTCGCTTCACTTAATACAGTTAAATGAGATGTAAGGTCATCCAAAAAAAATTCATCCCTTTTCGTTAGAAAACTTTTTTTAAAAAATATTCATCTCTGCTGACATGAATTACATCATTTTTTCTTGGGAAAGTTGATACAGCCAAAAAAAAAGTACTTTCTCCATATATTAAATGATGATCTCACCTATTATTACCAGACTAGACTACTTACCTATATTTAACTACATTTCCTTGAAAATCACTCTTAAGCACGACCACACATCGTGGTACAAATACAGAATGAAGTTTGTTTACTTAACCAATTAATACGCTTGCACAAAATAAATACATAATATTTATACCGTCACTCTCAACTGTCACCAAAAATAAAATTAACATTAAAAAAATTTGGTCAGCACTATAACCATCAACCATCACTGCCAAAAAGATATTTAAAGTGCAATGTCGTAAAATTTTAACACAAGCAAATTGTCCTCCTAAAATCTACACTTGTTCTTCTTATTATTATTATTGCATGCAGGAGATGACAAGTTACAGTTTACATTTTTAGTATGACGCAATGGCGTCATATATAAATTAATTTAAAGGTGACAAGCAAATATTAATTCATTATCAAATACTACACAGACATTCATTTAAAACCATGTAATTTGACGCGTACAAACATATTTAGATTATTTTTAAATCAATATTTTTAACTCATGTGAATCAATTTTAGAATTCATCAAACTCAAAATAAAAGAGTCAGATTAAAAAATTACATAAATATTAAACTCAAACTATTCTCCGTCTCTGAATGACATTGTCAAATCTTTTAAAATTATTATACGAGATAAATGTGTACACACATCCAATCACCCATTTTGAAAAAATTATTATAGCCACCTCACAAGCATCTTTTTTTTGCAAGAAAAATAAATATGCCAACTCCAGCACTGATAACCTTCAAGTTCACGACCACTAAAATAAACTTAAAATAAACAAAACACATTCAAAAAAAAAGTTTTTTTTACATACCTATAATACATTTGCCTTAAAATTCTACATCCCACATTATCCGTATCTATCCACTATCAAAAAAATGAAAGATGAGTATTGAACTATTGAATCGATATTGAATAAACCGTGCAAAAAATAAAAAAAATTATATATTTTTTTTGAATACACAATACAACATGATTTTTCCAGTCAGATCCAGCTTTAATTCAATTAAAATCGTGGGAGACTGACTTCTCCAACTTGCGTCACTTAAACTTTTTTAAGAGTAATCAACTTTTTTATATTTATCACCCCTAAAATTTGTTTCATTACAACTTTTCCCCAGTTGTAAATCTTAAATTATTATCATACTCCATATTATTATCAAATTTTATAAATAAATTTAATTCAAATTTTCTAATCATACAAACTTTCTTTCTGTCTTATACTATACACTAAATTATTTTTTTAATATTCCTTTTAAAACTTAATCTTAAATTTAATTTCTTTATGTCCCCATAAAAATTACACTCGATGTATTCAATTAAATATCACACATTTCATATTTTCATTAAATATTATCAGACATTCTTAGCTACACGAGTACACACAAATCTCGAAACTTCCAGAGAAAAAAAGAAACGATTCATGGAATAAGCATCCTCAAAAAGAAGAAGAAGAAGCGGAACAGAGTACAAAAATATTTTGTTCTTTTCCCTTCTAACAACCATGCGAGCTACACGGGAGGAGAAAAAAAAGAAGACTTGGCAGGAGAACAAGAATTATTGGATTTATCCTCCCATTTTAAATGTTGACCTCGGTATCCGAGAAAAAAAATAAAAAGAAGAATACTCAAAAAGTCAACCCAGACCATGTTGAACCATGCTCTAGCATAATGTCCTCACCATTTGAAATAGCTCACAAATTTATGTTTTTAAAAAAATAGTGAAAGAACCTCCCTACACAAATCCACTATACAGTGAGAGGCAGACTTAGTTCCCATTGTCTCTTATGGAGCAATTTTCCCCTAGTTTCGACGTGTTAAAAGAT
>JAQIVZ010001034.1:0-42439 GCA_034700945.1 Arrhopalites spinosus | reverse complement strand
ATAATAATTTTTTTAATTAAAATAAACAAGTGGAATTTAAATTGAATTAATTAAAGGTATTTAAATTTAATTACATTAAATTTAATTATTTGATGGCTAGATTACTTGAGACAATGAATTTCATGCCTAAATTACTTGACCCAAGAGATTTTATGATTAAACTACTTGCCTCCGGGGATTTCATGCTTGTACTTGACCCAAAGAATTTCGTGCCTAAATTACTTGACCCTTTAATCATAAAATCCAATGGGTAAATTGTGACAATAGTTAAAATTATACACTCCAATTTAAAAGTTTACAAAGAATCAACTTTACAACAAAAAAATGTATTATATATTTAAAAATAATAAAGGGAATACATTCAAGAAACGGAAGGGCAGGTGTTTGATTACATTTAAATTAATTGGGCAATTAAATTCAATTTTTATCCCTCTCACTTTTATTATTTTGGTTGTGGGGGGTAATTACCCACCGAAATAAAACTTTGACCTACGGCAGTGGGGATCAACTTTTATGATTCGTGGACCCACCAGGTTTTGATAAAGGCGATTTTAGAGTTTATTTGCCATGAACCCACCGCGGTGCACCGTTCTATATCGAGGCTGTAGTATAGAATACAACTAAAATAGTATTTCCAATTAAATTTTTCAGTCAATAAATTTAATCAACAATTAATCATCTATGGGTTACATAAAATGCAGTACTCGTAATTTCAAAGCCAATTTTATCTTTCACACCTTTGCTTCAACCTTTATTATTTTAAAAAATTCATTTAAATGTAGAACAACCATTGTTGTCTACATCCTTATTATGACTTTATTGTCATTTATTATAACAACAAAACAAATAATGAAACATTTTAAACAACAAAAATGAAAGTCAAGACTTTTTAATTGTCCCAATAATGTTTCATATTCGCACCTATATAATTTTTCTTGCTCTTCTTGCATGTGTCGGAAGTAGTAAAAAAATTAGGAAAAAATGTGATTAATTTAAAATTGGATGTGTGTGTATTCAAAGTTTTAAAATAAATTCTTCATTATAACTCACATAAAAAATTTTGTTTGTCTTTTTATAGTGAGACGAAAACATCCTCTACTTGATTTTCCTCATATAAGAAAATGGCCAACAGTTATTATATTTAATTTCCCTCCAGGTTATACAAATTGCAGTGCCTCTCAAATCAACCGACGTGTTCCAGATGAAGTCAACGTAACACTTCCTCATCCCCACTCTCCATGTGACCTCAACGTTTGTCATACAGATTGTGTGTGTAATCATCATGCCATCAATGGACTGTGTCTTTATGAAAATAAACAGCCTACAATTTGTAAATGTAATTTTAGTAAGCATTTAAAATATTAAACAATTTATTTAATTAATAAATAATTGACATTTTAATTTACGCAGATAAAAAGGCACCAGCTCTATTGAGCATACCCCCCCCCCCCCAATTGTGTCATTACGTGCGGAAAGACTTTTTCCGAAAATTGTCAAAATGGACAATATTTCAAGGATGTAATAGAATTTGTCGATCTGACTATATTTGTAATCATGGGGCTCGCAGTGGGAGTTGTGGGACCAACCAATTTTCAGCCTATTGTCGATGTATTTTTTAAAATTTTAAAAATATATTTTCAAAACCTCAAATTAATTCCATAAATTTATACCAAAAATTGTGATGGCGGGAATGGAAAATAGTGAATTAAAATAAATAAACAAAAAAATATAATGGGGAAAAGCTCCACAAATGCGTTGTGGGATAACCTGAATTCCATTGGCCCACTTGTTCATAATAATAAAAATAGATATAAAACATTGTATAGAAAGTTGTAGAGAGAGAGAACTGGAAGATTGCGTAAGTTTTAGTAGCAAGTGGCAAGTGACAACAAAACAATGTGTTTTATTCCATGTACTGACTTGTAATGTATAATGCAAATGCATTGTCAACTCGACAGGTTTTTACATGCGAATCAAGACGGAGACCTGGCCGTGACACCGTCTACCATCATAAATTTCTTCATTTATTTTCCTTGACTCTATTCTAATCAGTTTGTCAAGGGGAACATAATTATTTTATTGCAATTAAAAGGAATATGATATATCATATGTATAGGACATGTAGAGTGTACATATTTTTAATTGGCGATTATTTTAATTGCAGATTCACAACTTGCAATTTTTTTAATCATGTCCATGAATGGTATGAATTGACTGGCATGAAGATGAGAAAATAAGGGAAAATATTTAGTTTTTTTATTAATCTTGCAATCTTGCACTTGATGTGTAAAATTATGTATGTGTATAGTCAACATGGTATGGATGAATAGAGTATACCTGGAAATTATGCAATTAATGGCGCAGTAGCAAAAAATAGACATGAGAATATGGGTCAAAAGAGTGACAATGTTCAAATTCAAAAAACTAAGTCTAGGGTGAAGAGGGCCATGCCCATGATGAGGTGAAGAATTTTAGTCCCATCAATACAAAATTAAAAAGATTCAACCGAGTCATTGTTAGGAACGTTACAAGGGGGTCTAAATTTCTGATATAAAAACTATTTTTGCCCAAAATTGTCATCTCATTCAAGTGTCTTGCTCAGGTGTCAATATTTCGTTTGAGTTGACAAGGGAAAAAAAAGAAATAATTGTCAAGTTAAATAATTTTGGTGTCCCTGTCAAAAAAAAGGAATGATAGTGAAGAATAAAAATAATTACGCAGCAGGTTTGTCTTTGATGATGGAATTAATCATTAAAATATTGGTCTGTTGTTTAAATCACAATTATGACCTTACAGATTACGTACGGCATCATAATTTTGAGACTTTGAGACCAACCGAAGCTGTCATTGTTTTAATTGATCATTATTATTCTGAACACGTTTTTAATCCGGTGAGTCTTTAATTTTTATTAATTATTAAAATAAATTTTATTTATCATTTATTTTATTTCAGCCTCCATCCCTCAAAAAATAATTAATCATGATAATACTCAGAACTTTCCCAACAATTTTGTCACTATCAAAAATTCATCTCTTGATTCTCCTCCCCACCTTCATAATTTTTGTTAAATTGTCAATGGGTGAAACAATTCTCGTGGGATCCAATAATTTGGAAAAAATATCACAAAGAATGGGACGTCTAAGATGGGAAGATGATTCATCTCAAAATTTTCAAAATTGTGATTGTGAACATTTGCGTGGACGAAATTCCTTCAGAAATGAAAGAATCTTTGGAGGGAAACCCGCCGCACCTGGACAATTTCCATATCAAGCAAAAATAGAATTATTTAATTTTACTGGTCAAAATAATTATGATCATATTTGTGGTGGTGTCCTCATCTCTTCATCTCACATACTGACGGCAGCCCATTGTCTCGCTGACAGTGGAATTGACAAAAGTTCATATCAAGTGGTTCTTGGAGATAAAAGGAGAGTGTACAACGTGAGAGATTTTGTCAAGCATCGTGGCCTTCATGCAAAGGCTCAAAATGACAATGACATTGCAATTCTAAAGATTGAGAATGATGAAGGAGAGGGAGTTCATTGTTCTTGGGATGTCCAGCCAATTTGTTTGAGAGGCCCCACTTTCTCTCCTGGAAGTCGTTGTCAAATTTCTGGCTATGGGATTACAGAACATGATACTTTGAGTGAAAAACTTTTGTATGCCACGGTGGAACTTCATTCTCATGAAACTTGTCAAAGAATTCATAGTGGACTTGATTATGACAACCACCTGAGGAATTCTTCATTCACATCCCAGCATATCACTACATCTATGCTCTGTGCCGGGCCATTAACTTCGGGTATCGATGCTTGTTTTGGGGACAGTGGCGGAGGTCTAGCTTGTTTCAGTCAGTTCATTTTCTATTATAAAACATACTTCTATTTATTACCTCATTAAGATTTAATATCTCTCCTGATTTGAGAGTCTTCTTCATACAATTGAGTCATTAAATTAATTTTTTTGCAGGTAAGGAGCAACAATTGACCTACCTCACGGGTATTGTTTCATGGGGAAAGTCTTGTGGTACAAAGCCTTCAGTTTATACCAAAGTTCCTCAAGTAAGTAAAAAAATGAACAACTCATTTTGTGAAGAATTTATCTAAATTTTTTTTATCTTTTTTTATAGTACAAAGACTGGATCGATATGGAAATGCAGCTCATGGGATAAAAATTTAATTATTAATTTATATCTCTGACTTCTTTTCATGGCGACATTTAATTTTAACTTTCTATTTTTCTATTCTTGAGATTTGTAATAAACAATTATATATGATTCACTGTCAAAATTAATTCCCCTTTTTACTCATACTGTCCATAGAACATTTTTTGTTTTTTTATTTTCTGACTGTAAACTTCATACTTAATTGAATCAATAAATTATATTCAATATACTAATTAAATGATAAAAATTAAAAATGAGGTTTGAGTGATGCAATCCAAGTAGTCAATTCTTCAAGAGTTTGTGTTTTGGCAGCTTCAGCTAACATTCTTGTTGGATAAGAAATTTCAAAAATGGCAATCGCTTCCTGTAGAGTGGCCACAGTTCCTTGTAAACGTTTTCTAATTAAAATTCTAGAGGCCTTTCCCGACTCTACCATTTGATGGGCTATCAAAACCTCGGCTGCTTGTATTTCATACAAAATGTGTCCTACAATAAAAATTTAATTCAATTAATTAAATTAATTAATTTTTTCAATAATTAATTTTTAACCTCGAGTAATACAATAACCCGGCGTGAGAACATCAAGAACTTTCATGACTTCTTGACAAAGAGCCAATTTTCTGTGAATGTCCTCTGTACTCATTTGTTGGAGTGTATAGCCTTCATCTCGTCCATAAGACTGGAAGAAGATGTAAATTATTATTTATATCAATTAAATTAAATATTATGGAGTATACCTGGCATAAAGAAAATTTCACACCGAGGGCTAGATAATGATTTGGATGGAAGATAGGCTTAATTTCATTCAAAAATGCTTCTTTTGATTTGATGTCTTGTAAAGTTAGAGACATGGCGGTATATTTATTGACTAGTGCTTCCACGTCTTTATTCTCCATTCTATTTTTCATAAAACAAGGTGTAAAAATTTATAATTACACTAAAATTTTGTACTTACCTACTTGAAAACACAACGACTACACCCCCAAATTTGAGTGGGTGGGACAACCCACTCAATTAGTTGACTCACTGACCCCTTCTTACATTGTGGACAGGCCAAGGAGCTCAAATTGGTTCTACAACATTAAATTGTTTACTTAAAATATGTACATTCATGTTCTTAATTAGGCATGATAACTTTTTTAACTTGGTTTTATATTTAAAATTAAATTAATAAAAATTAAATCAAATTGTGTTTGTATACCCCAATTCAACTGGATCTCGACACCTATCACACTGACAATCAAAATATTTTGATTTTTTTAAAGTTTTTCGACGGACAGCCGTGCCCTTGAGAGCACAATTGTAACAAATTGTAATTGCACTTCCGGCTGGGATATCAACGATAGCACGAAGTTCACAAGCTTGTTCATCAATATTTTCGAAATGTGAACTATTTGGCACGCAATTATGCGCACACATAGACCTAAATTATTAGAGACAGAATATTAAAAATTGATTTTAATTAAGTTTTTTAGTTGAGCATTAAAATAATGTTTACATTATCACAGCTATACCCAAGAATGGATAAACATCCCCAATTTCAAATCCATTCACGTCAATTATTCCACAGAGCTGTCAAAAATGCATACAAAATTCTTGAATCATTTTTAGGAATTAATTAAACATATTTATCTGTAATTACTATTTAATGAATTGGATGAAGCAGGTGCCGACTTCATTCAATTCATTAAAACATCATGATTGCCTAGCAGATTTAACAACTATTCAAAATAATTACAGTGTGAATCTCTTCTGCTGTGTGAACATGTCCAAGTTTCCATTTTTCACGAATAACCTAAAATAAAGTAAAGAACAATTTATTTGGATAATTTTGATGAGCATTTAATAATGTAAGTGGACTAACTTTAACGACGTGCTCTTCATTAGCATCCCAGAGAGGAAGACCTTTCCTTAATTCATTGTGAGCTTCCAGACTCATGAGCTTTTTCCATTCATTTGGTTTTGACTGTTTTAATAGCAGAGCTCTCAGTATAGTAATGCTCCCATATTCTACAGAGTCCACTTCCTCCGGTGGCTACAGACAAAAATAACTCTGGTTAATATTTAATTAATGAAAATTTTTTGAAATTAATTAGTAAAATATTAACCAGTATTTTATTCTCTGCCAAAAAATGACACTCGACAGCATGGAATGGTGATTTCTGGCATTTGTTCTGACATAATGGCCACGCACATTTCGTGCATTTAAATCTTTAATTTAAAAGAGAAATTATATTATCATCTCCTGTAATTAACATAGAATTAATTTAACTTTGAAGTCTAAAATTTACCTGAAATATTTTTTACTCAAATCAGAATGACATCCAACACAAATCACTTTTGAGAAAATGGCTGGCCCACACACCAAATATTTTTCTTTTAGTATTAAATCTCCCTTTTTAAAATCCACTTTAGTTTTTAAATATCTACAAACCATAATATTTCTCAAAATTTTAAATGGCATTAAAATGTATTTAAAAAATATTACAATCAAAAATAATAAATGACAACTTACCTTCCATAGACAGATGAAGTGTCGCAAGTGATGAGGGATGACTCGACCGCCTGAACAATAGGGGACTGTAATGCCATTTAGAAGAAAAATAATTTTAATATCACAACAATCACTAGAAATAATTTTTGTAGACGATTTAAGTTAAATGTAGGATCCTCGTCTCAACAAAAAAGTAATGAGAGTGAGATGTTTGTGTACATCTCTAATTAGTTTTCTTTCCTGGCCTACCCTGTAGAATCTAAAAGTGTGTAATAAATTTATATTCTTCTAAATAAGAAAAATGTTTTAAAAACAAAAAAAAAAGATTTGGCATAATAATAATAAATTATAGTTGGTATCTCTGTAAAAGTGCATATGGCTCAAAATAAAAAAAAAATTATTTTTAAACGTGACTTGTAGACCAAACCTTTTTTTGATGATTTCTCTTCCGTCCCATTAGACTTTCTTTGAAGAAACTTCAGATTTGAAATCTTTTCCTCTTGAGTCTAATGACAAATTCACTCCAGCTGTTCAAAAACTAAACTATAGATCAAGATGAGAGAGTCATGCAATGGATGTATTTCTTCCACACATCATCATCATCAACCAAGATCTCTCAAACACAAAAAGATGCCGACCTCCCTCTCCTTCCTTTAAACCAACAAAAAATTTGTTTTTGTCACCTAAAATTCCATCCTCAGACAAAATCTCTTGAAAATTCTTCTATTATATCACAATTTTGTTCTTACCCTTCTCACAACAATAGAAAAAGATGGAGCAAAATATTCTCACAGCAAATTAACAATTCCACATGAAATTGTTCTTCCTCCCACGTGGTGCTTCCCAATACTTCCTGCTAAATAAAATTTCTCTTAAAATTGTACCACACTCTCACTCTTCCAAAATATTTTATTCTTGAATTTACCTTATGAAAAGAAAAACATGACAGAGTCATGAATTTAAAGTGACAACGGACGGTGACCAACTTTTTTTTTTCTCTTGGCACAAACTCTCATAAAGTATTTAGTCAACTTGCACTGTATTTCAACTTATTTTAACCTCCTTCTCTCCACAAAACTACGAGTAAAAGTAGGAACCATCAAAATGAATGTACTCTTCAAACCTCGACTTGACACTTGACCTTCCAATCCTAAATGAAACAGTGCACAAGAAACTGATTTAGCAAACAGGAGAAGTTTTACTGTTTTGTTTGCTCATACATAAAAAATGGGAAATAAGACCAAAAAAATAAGAGCAAGAAAGAGGGAGATTTTGTCGGGTCTAAATTTAGCTAGAGTTCTCTATAATAGTATTCTCTATTTGCAGACAACAACAACCGTTTTTCAGCTGCTTCTCTCATTTCCCTGCAACTTGTCATAATGGAAACTTTCCTCCATTTTATGTAATGGAAAGTTGGCAACTTTTGGAAATATTTAAATTTACTTCCAAAGGAGTTTCCCCTACTTGACACAACTATTTTTGGGGCATATGTTATGCATTTTGGAGAGGATGAAGGATTAATGAAATTGTGACTAATTGGAATCGTCTTGGATACTTGAAATATTTATTTTTATTGACATTTTTATTTGGCACCCATATTATTTCCCTCCCTCCTCCTTCTCCTCATTATAAATATCAACAGGTGTACCACTGACAATTAGAGGAATTTAATGGATAATTAAATTAAATTATTGGTTAAAATTAATATAAAATTGTATGTTTATTATAATTATTGTTCAAATTTAATTAATCAAAGAATTACCGTTATATTTAATTTTTTAAAATTCAAAGGAGAAAGCAAAGAATATGACTAAAGACGAAAATGCAAATGGTATAGGAGACAAAGAAGAGTTCAAGGATATAAAATTTGACAAAAATCAAAATGATCAAGAAGATGACGACATCAAAATAATGAACTATGTTTATGATTCACGTATTCTCGACAAAAATATTATTTGTGACTTTGGATTTCGTAATATTGACAATTTGGACAAATTAACTAAAATTGATATTGACAATTTGTCAGAAAAAACGTTTAAAAAATTAAATTTAGCTCATAATGGACTAGATAAAATTCCTAGTAGATTCTTCAAAAGATTTCCAAGACTAGAAAATCTTTTAATTTTAGATTTAAGTTGTAATCAAATTGTCTATCTACCAAATGACATTGAGCTTCTCTACAATCTCACTTATTTGAATTTATTTCTTAATCAGGTTTGTTAATCATTCTTTATAAATTTAAATTAATTGTATTCACATTTTTATAAACAATTTATTATTTTATTCAGCTCCGTTGTCTTCCTTCCAGTTTGGGGAGATTAACAAGATTAAATTATTTAAATTTGAACAAGAATCCCGAATTATTCAAGACAAGTTATTTTCGAATTTTATGTGGTCCAATGTCCAATGACAAAGAATGTTTTACTTGTGCTAAAAATGTTATTTTGTGGATCAATCAAGTCACGGAGAGACGAATTAATGGTCTACGAATTGAGAATATTGACAAGCAAATTATTCCCATTAGAGATGGCCACTTAGTTCAATATTCCCCTCCTCCAGAAGAAATCTTTGTACCTAAGAAACTCACTCCGTGTGATAAATTCAGGCGAAATTCTTATTGTAAGAAATTAATTTAATTTTAATTAATTTTATCATTATCTTAATATTTAAATTATTTCTCAAAAGGGTTTCTTGCTTGTGTGGGAGCTGCTGCATTTGTCACTGCTGGAATTTATTATTTTGTCATCATGGTTTATTACAGAATCATGTAGTCAAGTTAGAAATAATTTAAATAAAATTCTATACAATATTTTGTTCATTAAACTTTGTCTCGCATCTTTAGTGTGCGAGTGATTTTCACCTGTAATTAATTAATTGGGATGGGAGGATACGACTTAAAGTACAATGGCTGCTACAATATACTCTTGATCATTTAAATTTGTTCTACGACCTCCAATTAGTCTTTTCATTTCATAGACCAACATCTACAAGAAATGACAAGAAATAATTATAATTAATTTGTGAAATTCAAAGTTTAACAAATTATTGATCAGTACAAGGGACATTAAAGATGGGATGACACTCAATGGAAGAACAAATGACCCCAATTTCTCTGTTGTTGTGCCACTATCCAATTTACAATGATGATAAAGTACGGCCATTAATCCACTGCTAACTAGAGCACCACACAAAGCCAATATGTAAACCATATTTGTGAGAATGCTGAGGTTCTGTAGGGAGTTGTTGAAAATTTTCAGTGTTTTTTAAATATTTAATTAAATATTTTAGACTTACATCACAATACTTATTTCCCAAAACAAGAATTATAATTGTCAAAAAAATGGCACCCGTCACGAACAACCCACAGGGAAACATAACTGTCAATCAAGAAACAAATATTTTATGAATAAATCGGTAATTAATTTAATTGGTAAAATTATCTACCTGCCATCCATCCTGAAGCAAGGGCTCCACAGATCGACTAATTAAAAATATTCAAAATTTTTGAAACTCTTTCATGAAAATTAAGTTTTTTTTTTGAAAATAAATACCAAAAAAATGAGCATGATTAAATAACTCATGAAACAGAGTCCATCTTCTCCTCGTCTTGTAAAACGAACTGATCCATAGATTAAAAGGTAGATTATGCTACAAATAAATATTTTATTAAAATTATTTTGACAGGTAAAATGTAATTAAGAAACTCACCTGGAACAAATGACGATGCCATAACTATTCATGTGCAATTCGACCAAAGTTTTGCTCCTACATAAAATACAGATACAAATTTGATAATCATGAAGAACTAATTTTTGCAAGGTGAAAATATAGTGAGATTTAACCTACGTCAAGACTAAAGTAGTCCATAAAATGTAGACCAAAAGTTGGACCAATAAAACGAGGTAGACCTTGGTAGTAAATCTTATTTTGAACTGAGGATCTTGTAAAAACCAAATCTGAATCAAGATCTCAGCCCTCTCAAAACTTTATTTTGACTAAAACTCATACAATCAAGTGAATCATGATTCATGATTGTCCAAGTTTTAGACTCAAAATTATTTTTTGAGAGGGTGGATCTTGTAAAAAAATTTGTCTACCAGCAAAACTTGGGCCAAGAGTGTAAGCTTTGGAACCAAACCCACAACTGATGATCATGTCAAAACACTGTAAAAAATTGTTATGAGTTTATTTAAAAAATACATTCAAGCGAGAATAAAAACAGAGACTGTTACATTTGTAGGCTCAACAGGGACTCTCGATGGAGCATTGCCACGTCGTGATTTCCATGGGTCATGTCGACCATCAGGGGATTGATCCTGACCTAGGGCGTACCCGCTTTTGGGTCTGGTACGAGGTTTATGATTAGTGACAGGTTTATCATTATCTTGTACCTCAAGTAATGTGACATTTTCAGTGTGGCCTATATTTATCGATGTGGAAGGCTCGTTTGCATTCTGATCGGAAATCATTCTGTTCATTATATTACACTTGTCACAAAACTTGTTTTAGATTCAACCGAACTTTGATTATTACTGAGATGAGTCTTTTACAATACACATGACCTAATTGCAATTACCGGTGACTAATTGCCGAAATTTTAAAATATTTTAATTTTGATTTGTATGAATTTATAACCCATTTGGTTTCATTTCTGTGGAAACCCTTTAAAATTAAAGTTGGAGTGTGAGGATTGAACCGAAGCTGGGACTTTGTCTCAGTTGCAAAAAAACATAAATGTGACCGTTCTAACAATGCAGTTGTTGACTAATTTTTAATTGTTTTTATTTTCTCGAGGAGTAAAAACTTGATGACACAAAAAAAACATTTAAAATTAAATTTTACAACTACTATCAACATAATTTTTGTCATAAGTCTTTCATTAAAAATATATAAAACTCAAAATAAATAAAATTTTAAACTTGAAGTAAAATTGCTACACCAGCCAGGATCCACGTAGCAGACTTTTCCTTGGTTCTCAAATACAAAGTCCAAACATAAGTCGGACCCCGAGACTTGGTAAAATACATGGGACACTCATAAGCATTCCTCGTATCCTGTTTGTCTTGTGTGATTGCCTTGAGGAATACAACGGGCATGGCTGAATACAATTCTTTGGATTTGGACTCTGCAAGCGTCCCCATCATTATGTCCCATCTCGCTCCTATTATTGACAAACAAAAATGATTGAAAATGTCAAAAAATAATTCGGTTTCAAAAGCTACCTTCTAAAAACAATCCATGAACGCACGCTCCGTCCTTGGGGGCCACCCTGAAAGCAGGAAAAGAGGAGGAATAAGAATAATTAATTTTAATGTTGCTAAATTAATCATACGTCGTCTCTTCCCGCGTCTTCTTGGTGACGTCACATTGGAGACACATTTTGTCCAACGGAAGTTCTTGCCGTCTGGCCGCACTTTGCATAATGGCCGTCAAGAAAGATTGTGGATTAAAAAATCCAGCTAACCAAACGGCAGGAGGTAAGAGGAAGTCAGCTGACCAGATATCAAGCTCCCGAATTCTCAACAACAAATCTGCATACCAAGAACCAAGGCCAAGACTAGATGGATATGCTTTTTTCAGCCAAGCCCCGGGTACTTGGTCCTTAAAATTTTATAAATTAAATTAGTCATCACTCAATTGATAATTAATTACGACTGTAGTCTTACCATGAATAAAGCATTGCCCATATCTTCCATTTCACTCGTAATTGTTAATTCTCCCTAGTAAACGACAATTAAATAGTTGAATTATTTTATATTTAATTTTGTAGTCCATAAAAAACTCCTCACCTTTAAACCCAAGTCCAACTCCCTTAAAGTACGTCTCATTAAAATGGTGAGCATATTCATTCGTTCACATTCTTGCAATGCAACAATGACATACGGAGTTTTTTCCTCAGCCCTTCCCTGAATTTCAGACATGGCAAAAGGATCGGGTAATTTCTCCAAAATGTCGTCCAAAATTTGTTTCATTTTCTCCTCCTTCGTCCCAGCCTGTCCTCCACTTGTCCCCGCATCTCGTGGTTGCAATTCAAATATTATTTTAAATAAAGTGTCAGAACTGGTCGTCAAAAATCCAATTTCCGCATTGGGATGAAGCCCGTACAAGTAGGGCGTTTCTACTGGCAGCATGTCGTCAATGTATTGATGATACCCAGCAAAATCAGTTGACGGGGGTGCTGGAAATGACGGGGCAAAAGAAATTTCTCCATCAAGGAGTTCTTGAACCATGTACTCCTCTAAATAAGTTCGACATAAACGACGATCAAAAGTATCAGTGATGTGACCACCGTACATAATTTCACCAAAAAGATAACGCAAATCTTCCCAAGGCACTTTACTATTTGCTTCTAAATAATTGAAAAGTACATTAACAGAGATTGTCAAGTCTCCAGTATTAAATGGATAACATCGATTCCATCCTTGAGTCCCAAATTTTCTTCTTTCTGCCACCACAGCATGAAAATAACATAAACTAAAAAGAATGGCTTTAAATTCCAATTCTTTGGAACAAGTCTCCATTGTTTCCTGACTAAAATTATCTAAAGCTTTGTGAATATTTGCCATCATTCCTGTAGGAGCTTCATTCGTAATTTTAATGGAGGATTCCAATATCCCTTGTGGAATTAAATGACCCCATGGTTCTGCACTCAAAAATACACGATATTCATCCACTGAAATGTCTCCATTTTGTTCCAATTTTTTTTCTAGAGTTGGTAGCCATTTTGAGACTAAATGAATATTTTGCAGAATGACCCAATGACCTTCTCTTGCTGCTGTCTCTAAGGCACTCTCAGCCACTACTTCTTGCCCTTGCCCCAACGACACGTTGTGAAATTTTCCAGAGTCAATTGTGTAGTTTAAAGTCTTTCCCAAATTTTCCACATCTACACATAAAAATTTAAATATTTCTAATCGTTATAATAAAATTAAATTATAAAAAGGGACGTGTACCTTTGAGAGGGTCTACTCCTGGAGATAAAATAAAAAAGACTGGCGTCTCTTTTGAAGTCTCACTAAAACTTTTAGCAAAATCCAGGCGAACAAATTTGACGTACTTGGACCCCAGTGTCTAAAAAAATTTACAATAATTAAAATTAAATTATAAAGAAATGAAAAAGTTAAAATTAAATTCTTACTTCTTCAATAAAAATGGAAACAGCATAGGTCATTCGATCTGGTCTCAGGCATCGCATGATACAAAGTCTTTGTACACCAATTCGACTCCTCCAATCAGAAGGGAAGGGCTCTCTTTCAGGGCACTCCGAGTCGACAACTTTTCTCCATGTTTTTGAATTTGATTCAATTTCCCTGTCAAGACCTTTATAGTCATCCATCTGAGACACAGATTTTATGGCACCCCAACAATTATTACTGAGGAATTCCACTGGGCTGGACACATTGGGAATTATGGGAAGTCTTAGAAGAAAATCCATGTCTCGTGGTTGAATGTTTTCTACAAATAAATAAATGTATTTCAAATCATCTTTTCAATGATCGTTTAAAAAATTACCATCGTTTATTCTGAACGCCACTTATTTTATTTTAATAATGTTTGATTCAAAGAGGTCTTATACATGTAAATATAAGACCTAACTGCCAATGCGCGCATTGGCAGTTGGTGTGATTTTTTTGGCTGGCGGTTCTAGGGTTAAACATGTACCTGGGCAACGTTGAATTTGAATTTGGAATGCCATTTGGGCCGTGAAAATTAATTTAGCACTTTCAAAAAGGCCCCTCGTAGTGTAGAGCCAAACTGAATAAGTAATGGCATCGATGAGATAATCCACTCGTCTCTTTACATCTTTGGATGGATTGGCCAATTTAATGGCATTGTGAAACACTGTGGAGAATGCTTTGAGAGAGAATTGATAAATTGGATTTATTTTATTCAATTCGTTCAGTATAAAATATAATAGAGATGCTCGAGCTGAGGCTGGGCGGTATAATTCTCTTGCCGCATCAATATTAGCAGATGTTATAATGGCTTCTTTTGCCTTTAGTTCAACTTCTTCGGCTGTTTTTTTAGTTGTTTCCAAATTAATTACGAGAGATGCATCGTCCAAGAAATTCCCTTGTGCTGATTGTAATCGAGATAGAAGATCATCTTCAAGTTTCTACAGAGAGTGTAATTTTTATAATGTAGTTTAACTACATTTATTTTGAAATATAATAATTTTGTTAAATACCTTGAGTAAAATATTAAATTCATTTTGTTGTGTGGTTAATTGAGATTTTTGACTCTCCAAGTCAGGACGTTCAACTTTAACAACTTCAGCTAATAATTGATCCTCCAAACCATCTCGAGTGACAGTAAAATTAATGAGAGTAGTTTGAGCTTGAGCTTCAGGTGGGTAATGTGGATTAGCTAATTTTGTTTGAAGAATAAGACGAAAATTTGGATGATAGTCAACTTCTTTATCACCCAATTTAATTGCAGTTCCTTTTTTAATTAAATTTCGAGCAAGAAGGGGTTCTAAAACTGGATCAACTGCTTCCATTATATTTTCTATGAGAACTGTATGCCCTTTTGTGATGGATTCTTCAATTATATCTAAATATCCTTTTTGACCTAATCTTATTACTTTTAAGTCTCCAAGTTTTCCTAAAATTAATTAATTTTGTTAAATTATACAATTTACAATTGGTTTAAAGTATTCATTTTACTCACCGTACATATTTTTTATCCATTTTATTCCTTGAAGTTGTGGGTCAATCATGAGTGGCCATCTCTAATTTTCAAATTAAAAATTAATTTAAGTGGTAGAATTAATTAGAAATATTTAACCTTACTTGAGAGTTGACGAGAATTGTGGCATTTTCACTGGACATTCGGTCACTGGGAAGGCCACATGAATTCCATTGGGCAATTTGAGCATCGTCAGTCAAAACCCTTGGTTTAAATTTATTAAATGTTGATTAATAAAAAATTATTTTATTTAGACTTACCTTAAGGGATCCACATTTTCAGACATGGGAATTGGTGGCTGAAATATTTAAATATAAATTAAAAAATAATGGTCTAAAATCTGACTTTAATTATTTTTTAATTACGTTCATTTTATCCAAGTAGGGAACCCAAGACCGCTCCATCAAATCAATGCGATACTTTTTAGTGAAGCAACCAACGTAGGAGACAAAGGCAGTGACCAGTAACATGTCACCAGGAATTGTCATAGTCGAATCCCGGTAACTGTGATATATAAAATGGTCAATTATGTTGACTAATAAATGTTAATTAAATATTTAATTAGTATTTGTAGTAATTTAGCAATTACTTTTTGACGTTTTGTATCCATCGAATCTTCTCTGAAGCCAAACCACCTACTAATCGATTTGCCAGGTCGATGGTTGCAGTCGTTTTGTCTGCTTCCGCTTGACATTTCCGTTTCTCTTCGGTAGCAGCCTCAAATTCTCTTGTGAGAATAGCCAACTTTTCTTCCAATTCTTCAATTCGCCCTTTAAGAAATTTAAGTTTGTCTAAATTACAATTCAACTCATCAGTGGCTTCTTGTAAAGCCCGTCTTTTGGGAGCGACGTCTTGAAAAACTTCATTAAAACGAAGGACATTGATGACATAAGAACAAAGTCCGGATGCAGCAAATGATTTACTTCTAATTAAATCTGGTTGAAATCCAGGGTCATTCATGTAAGGCTTAAGGGCATCGACAATCATGGGAGTTATCCCTTCCTTATTTAAATTTTGTAGTCCCTCCAAAAATTTCCCTACGTCTCCCATCATTTGACTTTTAGTCGCTTTCCATGATTTATCTCTTGGCAATCTGCCCTTAATTGTTCCTTCCCATAAGATGAAGACAGCAGCTATTTATTTTAATAAAAAAAACTTTTTATTTTGTACTAAATTGAGAGAACTTAAACTTTTATCTATATATAAAATTTTACCAACAACATTGACAACATCCCCAGGCGGTTGGGTAAAAGTTTTCAATTCCGTTAAATTAGTTTTATTCAAAGTGTTGAGAGCAGCATAAGCTGCTTGAAGAGCAGGTTCAGCCTTTTCCAATTCAACTTGACAAAGTTCTTGAATTTTGGCAACTTCTTCAGCAACCACAGCCACATTAGCTTCCTCCCTTGCGGCATTTTCTTTCTCGGAGGTGACTTTAGTTGTTTCCTCTGCCACAATTTTGATGAGTTCATCTGCCTTGTCATTCTTTTCTTTGAGAACAACTTCTTGAACTGCCAAAACTTTTTTCAATTCTTCAACTTGCTCAGCACATGATTCCAATTTAATAAGTCCAAGTTCAAGACGATTAGCTTGAGAAATTGCTTCATTATTTTTCATTGAAACTAATTTGGAGTAGCAAGCAATTTGTTCTAAATAGGATTTTGGTGTTGTGTAATTATATCTTTTTTCATTAGCCAAATAATCTTTTGACTTGTCACTAACTGACATGTGGACATAGGCCATAAAAGAAGCAATCGAGTCATGGAGTGTCAAGGGGAGGACACTAATATCTTTGACAAATCTTTGAGACACTGAAATCAAAGCGTCTTCTGGCCATTCATGAAACCACACAATTGACGAACAATTTGTCACTGCTGGAAATTTTCGAGATCGATTTCTCAATGTATTTCCAACAGGAGAGAAACAGAGAACAAGTTTTAAAACTCGACGAACTCTATCAATGAAAAATTTCCAACAATTTTCTCTCGTGTCTTGTAAACCCACTCCCTTGACCTCTGACCTCATCCCTCCAATGACATTCTCCACTTCATCGTCTGGTAATAAATCTGGAATTTCTCCAGAAGCCAACATGTCATTTATTGGGACTAAAAACATTTCTTCTGCCACTTGTGCATCCGTCATGAGAAACATTGTTCCTAATTCACAGGAATTATAATAAAAATTATTATTTTTATTTTAAATTACATCAAATTATTATTATCTTGCCTAAATTCTTTTGTCCAGCTTTGAGATAAAGCATAGCCAAATCCGTTTTTAAATCCAGGAGACCATAACCTTTTCTCAAGGTCACTTGAAACACATCCAAACCGGACAAAAATGCTGCAAGTCGAGCCAGACTTTGTTTGCCACTCCCACCAACTCCAACGCAGAGAGCGTTGCCTTTATAAAATAAATATTTAATTAATTAAATAGAATTTTAATTAAAGTAAAACCTACCTCTTGGTGACTCGAGAATACGACTGATACGACACACATAATTGATTGCAGCATCAAAGAGTACAAGATTCATTATGGGATTGAATTCATTGTAAGATTTTAATGACTCCATGAGGGATTTTTGAACTGCTGTAAAATCTGTCACAGGCATGTACTTTGACTCTCCAGTCCCCAATACGAAATGATAGTACATTAATGGTTTGGCCATTATTGTCGATTCGTCGATATCCTACAATTATGTTAATTTAATTTAATTATTAATTTAATTTTTAATTAATTAATTAAATTTAAATTCCCCATCAAATTGTGTTTAAAATATTACCTCAAAATATTTTTTGACAATGTCACCCAAAATCTTTTGAAAAGTTTGATTATCTTTTTCATCAGTAAATTTATCTCCATAAACGCGTGTACTTTCATGAATCCACAGTCGAATCAAATCTAATGGAGTTCTCAAACAGTCATAACTACTGAAGAGTAGACCCTGAAATATGTTGGATAATTCTCTCAAATTGAAAATATAATGAAATTTTACGGCAGTTGGTATGAAAGTTTGGGTGACACGTGTGTGGAGAGCTAAAGCACCAGAAATGATGACTGGGCATGTTTTTTGAATGACACCAGCATGAGGAATTTGCATAGCAATGTGTTGATGTAAAATTGCCTTATAAATTGTTTGTAAAGCTTCTGATCCAGGAAACCCCACAGCGAAACAGGCAAAATGTCTTTGAAGTCTCGGATTTATGGTGAATGATCCAGCTGGAGAATGAAGGGGATATGAGTAAAGATAGAAAATTATTATTATTATTATTACCCACCTGTTGGATTCATGCACGCCACATACTGAACATTATGGATTTCCTTTAGTGTTATTTTCTGTATAAATTACATTAAAATGAGCGTCACGGATTTCATGGATCATAAAATAAAATAAAATATTATTGTAGAGCCAATTTATTTTTAAAATGCAATTAACTGTACCTGACGATCAAACCAATGATGATAGTCAATATGTTGACGAATGAGAGTATGCGGTTGAACCGTATCATAAGTGTCGACCATTGGCATATTCATGTCATCAATAAAATAAACTAACTCTACAAGTAAATTACTCAATTAAATTACCAAATATTTGTCATTATGTTTATTAAAATAATTAAAAATTAAAAATGAATCTTTACTTTTACTTCCTGGAGGACCGAAATTTTTCCCCGCTTTTTTCTCCAATGGTTTTTCTAGTACTCTTTGTAACATTTCTAATTAAAAATTGAATTTTATCATAAACATTATTGAATAAAATATAATTAATTTGTAAATTAAATAGTTTACCTGAGGTTGTATAAAAATTAAAGGGTACATTAGCCACAGCATAATTCTCAGGTAATGCAGCCAATTTGTAATTAACCATGAGACTCTTCCCACTACCAGCTGACCCCACAAGCATACACGGATGACCTTTTTCAATTAATAAATCCATAAAATATCTCAGTTTAACTGTCTCAGGTGTAGGGACTAAGGCAGCTGCCAATGGAATGTCGGGGTCAAGTTCAAATCTTGGAACAAGGTCAGACCAGGGTAATAAAATTTTGCTTTCTTGATCAATAAAATAGTCAAAGACAGTTCCAGGGGTTGGAAATTTAACAAATTTCCATTCTGACATCCACCATTTTGAAAATTCAAGACGATGATCAGCAGCTTGATCTTGAAATGTGGCCGAACCGAATGCCCAGACACAACAAAAGACAAAATAAATTTCATACCAATCTTTTGGGCAATCAGGTGGGGTATTATCTTCAATGAGTAAGGCTTCAAGGAGGTGACATAATAATTCAATATGATTTATATCAGGGATTGGTGTTATTTTTTTGAAACGATTTCGAAATGCCTCCACCACAGAGGGTATGTATTTGTCAAATAACATTGTGAGGACGGATCTCTCTCCAGCATCTTCTCGTTGACTTATCCAACTTGTGACGTAGGCATTCCATCCCAAATCTTGAGGATTCAAGTACAAGATCCCTGCTCTTGATACTGTTGCAGGTGTGGCGTGCTTCAGTGTGTGAATCTCAAATATGAGGCGCATCATTTTTCTGTGTAAATTAATTATAATTAATTAATTGTAAATTAAATGAAATGAATTTCTATTGTACCCCATGGCGATCCGTTCATTGCTTGCCAGGGTGAGGATTTTGTTGTCGTCCATGACTGTATTCAGGGATTCAATCCACATTGGATCGATGTCACCTGGAATTATTCAAAAGTCAGGTAGAAAATTAAGTTTATTTTTATTGGGTTTTAATTTTAAAAAATTCCTTACCATCTAAAATTATCCATTTTGGCCCATCACCTGCCAAATTTGCCTGGTCTCGCATGAGAACAGAAAAAATTCCGTCTTTCCATTCTCGAGTGGAGGGATTGGAACAGCCTGAAACATAATGCAATTAATTTTGAAATTAAAGTTAATGAATTTTTGATAAATGATAAATATGGAGAATTACCAAAAAGTTCATCATTTGTCACGGCTTTAGGGTTCAAGTCATCGTACATTGGTTTCCTCCCCCTGTTTTGGTAAGTTCTAAAAAGTGTTTTCCAAGTAGAACTTTTTGCCGTGCCGGCATCCCCAACAATGAACACTGAGTGTCGAACATCGAGGAGTTCTTCTAATTGAACCACTTTGAGAATAAAATTCTCTTCCGGTTGGAGTTTTAATTGTTTTGCTGCTTCTTTGACAACTTCTTCAAATTCAATGTCTCTTTTTCTTGGGACGTCCAGGGCTGTACAATTAAATTATTTTAATTACTTTCATTTGACAAACTTGATTGTCTTTAGTATTTTTTTAACCTGGAAATAAGTCTCCAATTAAGCCCAAAAACACGGGAATATCATCACTCACTATTTTTGGCACGTTAAAATCCCTGTCAAAACATTAAGCAAAATTTTGTACTTTCAGACATTAAAGGAGGGGTTGCGCTTTTAGGAAGCGTAGCTCTCCTTCTTCGATGATGGAATTTGGCAAAAAAATCTCCTCCGATGTTTCTAAATTTTGGATATGTTAATAAGCAAGAAAAACTACATCTAATTGTAGAATTACAGAAAAAGTTACTGATAATTAGAGTCGTAATCGCATTAAATGTCATTATTTCTCTCTCTCACTCTGTACAAAATGAGTCAACTTTGAAGACGTGGCTTTTGGGAACCACAACGAATTTCTCGTCGGGATTTTTTTTGTTGTGTTCGTAATGACATTTCAAAGTTTTGGGAGAGCCGGATTTTTGATAAGTTGACCGTGACCTCTACGACATGAACTCTTGCAAATATATTGGATGACTACTAAATGTTGAACAAATCAATTGAGGTTTTTTTTAAAGTTGTTCTAAATGACGTCCTAAAGAACAAACAAAGGTCACTTTTGTTTCATCTCTCATACCTTGACCTCCAAAGGTCATCAATGGTCACATGGGATGGGGAATAAAAGTTGGCCCCCTAGCCAAAAATCAACATTTAGTAGTCATCCAATATATTTGCAAGAGTTCATGTCGTAGAGGTCACGGTCAACTTATCAAAAATCCGGCTCTCCCAAAACTTTGAAATGTCATTACGAACACAACAAAAAAAATCCCGACGAGAAATTCGTTGTGGTTCCCAAAAGCCACGTCTTCAAAGTTGACTCATTTTGTACAGAGTGAGAGAGAGAAATAATGACATTTAATGCGATTACGACTCTAATTATCAGTAACTTTTTCTGTAATTCTACAATTAGATGTAGTTTTTCTTGCTTATTAACATATCCAAAATTTAGAAACATCGGAGGAGATTTTTTTGCCAAATTCCATCATCGAAGAAGGAGAGCTACGCTTCCTAAAAGCGCAACCCCTCCTTTAATGTCTGAAAGTACAAAATTTTGCTTAATGTTTTGACAGGGATTTTAACGTGCCAAAAATAGTGAGTGATGATATTCCCGTGTTTTTGGGCTTAATTGGAGACTTATTTCCAGGTTAAAAAAATACTAAAGACAATCAAGTTTGTCAAATGAAAGTAATTAAAATAATTTAATTGTACAGCCCTGGACGTCCCAAGAAAAAGAGACATTGAATTTGAAGAAGTTGTCAAAGAAGCAGCAAAACAATTAAAACTCCAACCGGAAGAGAATTTTATTCTCAAAGTGGTTCAATTAGAAGAACTCCTCGATGTTCGACACTCAGTGTTCATTGTTGGGGATGCCGGCACGGCAAAAAGTTCTACTTGGAAAACACTTTTTAGAACTTACCAAAACAGGGGGAGGAAACCAATGTACGATGACTTGAACCCTAAAGCCGTGACAAATGATGAACTTTTTGGTAATTCTCCATATTTATCATTTATCAAAAATTCATTAACTTTAATTTCAAAATTAATTGCATTATGTTTCAGGCTGTTCCAATCCCTCCACTCGAGAATGGAAAGACGGAATTTTTTCTGTTCTCATGCGAGACCAGGCAAATTTGGCAGGTGATGGGCCAAAATGGATAATTTTAGATGGTAAGGAATTTTTTAAAATTAAAACCCAATAAAAATAAACTTAATTTTCTACCTGACTTTTGAATAATTCCAGGTGACATCGATCCAATGTGGATTGAATCCCTGAATACAGTCATGGACGACAACAAAATCCTCACCCTGGCAAGCAATGAACGGATCGCCATGGGGTACAATAGAAATTCATTTCATTTAATTTACAATTAATTAATTATAATTAATTTACACAGAAAAATGATGCGCCTCATATTTGAGATTCACACACTGAAGCACGCCACACCTGCAACAGTATCAAGAGCAGGGATCTTGTACTTGAATCCTCAAGATTTGGGATGGAATGCCTACGTCACAAGTTGGATAAGTCAACGAGAAGATGCTGGAGAGAGATCCGTCCTCACAATGTTATTTGACAAATACATACCCTCTGTGGTGGAGGCATTTCGAAATCGTTTCAAAAAAATAACACCAATCCCTGATATAAATCATATTGAATTATTATGTCACCTCCTTGAAGCCTTACTCATTGAAGATAATACCCCACCTGATTGCCCAAAAGATTGGTATGAAATTTATTTTGTCTTTTGTTGTGTCTGGGCATTCGGTTCGGCCACATTTCAAGATCAAGCTGCTGATCATCGTCTTGAATTTTCAAAATGGTGGATGTCAGAATGGAAATTTGTTAAATTTCCAACCCCTGGAACTGTCTTTGACTATTTTATTGATCAAGAAAGCAAAATTTTATTACCCTGGTCTGACCTTGTTCCAAGATTTGAACTTGACCCCGACATTCCATTGGCAGCTGCCTTAGTCCCTACACCTGAGACAGTTAAACTGAGATATTTTATGGATTTATTAATTGAAAAAGGTCATCCGTGTATGCTTGTGGGGTCAGCTGGTAGTGGGAAGAGTCTCATGGTTAATTACAAATTGGCTGCATTACCTGAGAATTATGCTGTGGCTAATGTACCCTTTAATTTTTATACAACCTCAGGTAAACTATTTAATTTACAAATTAATTATATTTTATTCAATAATGTTTATGATAAAATTCAATTTTTAATTAGAAATGTTACAAAGAGTACTAGAAAAACCATTGGAGAAAAAAGCGGGGAAAAATTTCGGTCCTCCAGGAAGTAAAAGTAAAGATTCATTTTTAATTTTTAATTATTTTAATAAACATAATGACAAATATTTGGTAATTTAATTGAGTAATTTACTTGTAGAGTTAGTTTATTTTATTGATGACATGAATATGCCAATGGTCGACACTTATGATACGGTTCAACCGCATACTCTCATTCGTCAACATATTGACTATCATCATTGGTTTGATCGTCAGGTACAGTTAATTGCATTTTAAAAATAAATTGGCTCTACAATAATATTTTATTTTATTTTATGATCCATGAAATCCGTGACGCTCATTTTAATGTAATTTATACAGAAAATAACACTAAAGGAAATCCATAATGTTCAGTATGTGGCGTGCATGAATCCAACAGGTGGGTAATAATAATAATAATAATTTTCTATCTTTACTCATATCCCCTTCATTCTCCAGCTGGATCATTCACCATAAATCCGAGACTTCAAAGACATTTTGCCTGTTTCGCTGTGGGGTTTCCTGGATCAGAAGCTTTACAAACAATTTATAAGGCAATTTTACATCAACACATTGCTATGCAAATTCCTCATGCTGGTGTCATTCAAAAAACATGCCCAGTCATCATTTCTGGTGCTTTAGCTCTCCACACACGTGTCACCCAAACTTTCATACCAACTGCCGTAAAATTTCATTATATTTTCAATTTGAGAGAATTATCCAACATATTTCAGGGTCTACTCTTCAGTAGTTATGACTGTTTGAGAACTCCATTAGATTTGATTCGACTGTGGATTCATGAAAGTACACGCGTTTATGGAGATAAATTTACTGATGAAAAAGATAATCAAACTTTTCAAAAGATTTTGGGTGACATTGTCAAAAAATATTTTGAGGTAATATTTTAAACACAATTTGATGGGGAATTTAAATTTAATTAATTAATTAAAAATTAAATTAATAATTAAATTAAATTAACATAATTGTAGGATATCGACGAATCGACAATAATGGCCAAACCATTAATGTACTATCATTTCGTATTGGGGACTGGAGAGTCAAAGTACATGCCTGTGACAGATTTTACAGCAGTTCAAAAATCCCTCATGGAGTCATTAAAATCTTACAATGAATTCAATCCCATAATGAATCTTGTACTCTTTGATGCTGCAATCAATTATGTGTGTCGTATCAGTCGTATTCTCGAGTCACCAAGAGGTAGGTTTTACTTTAATTAAAATTCTATTTAATTAATTAAATATTTATTTTATAAAGGCAACGCTCTCTGCGTTGGAGTTGGTGGGAGTGGCAAACAAAGTCTGGCTCGACTTGCAGCATTTTTGTCCGGTTTGGATGTGTTTCAAGTGACCTTGAGAAAAGGTTATGGTCTCCTGGATTTAAAAACGGATTTGGCTATGCTTTATCTCAAAGCTGGACAAAAGAATTTAGGCAAGATAATAATAATTTGATGTAATTTAAAATAAAAATAATAATTTTTATTATAATTCCTGTGAATTAGGAACAATGTTTCTCATGACGGATGCACAAGTGGCAGAAGAAATGTTTTTAGTCCCAATAAATGACATGTTGGCTTCTGGAGAAATTCCAGATTTATTACCAGACGATGAAGTGGAGAATGTCATTGGAGGGATGAGGTCAGAGGTCAAGGGAGTGGGTTTACAAGACACGAGAGAAAATTGTTGGAAATTTTTCATTGATAGAGTTCGTCGAGTTTTAAAACTTGTTCTCTGTTTCTCTCCTGTTGGAAATACATTGAGAAATCGATCTCGAAAATTTCCAGCAGTGACAAATTGTTCGTCAATTGTGTGGTTTCATGAATGGCCAGAAGACGCTTTGATTTCAGTGTCTCAAAGATTTGTCAAAGATATTAGTGTCCTCCCCTTGACACTCCATGACTCGATTGCTTCTTTTATGGCCTATGTCCACATGTCAGTTAGTGACAAGTCAAAAGATTATTTGGCTAATGAAAAAAGATATAATTACACAACACCAAAATCCTATTTAGAACAAATTGCTTGCTACTCCAAATTAGTTTCAATGAAAAATAATGAAGCAATTTCTCAAGCTAATCGTCTTGAACTTGGACTTATTAAATTGGAATCATGTGCTGAGCAAGTTGAAGAATTGAAAAAAGTTTTGGCAGTTCAAGAAGTTGTTCTCAAAGAAAAGAATGACAAGGCAGATGAACTCATCAAAATTGTGGCAGAGGAAACAACTAAAGTCACCTCCGAGAAAGAAAATGCCGCAAGGGAGGAAGCTAATGTGGCTGTGGTTGCTGAAGAAGTTGCCAAAATTCAAGAACTTTGTCAAGTTGAATTGGAAAAGGCTGAACCTGCTCTTCAAGCAGCTTATGCTGCTCTCAACACTTTGAATAAAACTAATTTAACGGAATTGAAAACTTTTACCCAACCGCCTGGGGATGTTGTCAATGTTGTTGGTAAAATTTTATATATAGATAAAAGTTTAAGTTCTCTCAATTTAGTACAAAATAAAAAGTTTTTTTTATTAAAATAAATAGCTGCTGTCTTCATCTTATGGGAAGGAACAATTAAGGGCAGATTGCCAAGAGATAAATCATGGAAAGCGACTAAAAGTCAAATGATGGGAGACGTAGGGAAATTTTTGGAGGGACTACAAAATTTAAATAAGGAAGGGATAACTCCCATGATTGTCGATGCCCTTAAGCCTTACATGAATGACCCTGGATTTCAACCAGATTTAATTAGAAGTAAATCATTTGCTGCATCCGGACTTTGTTCTTATGTCATCAATGTCCTTCGTTTTAATGAAGTTTTTCAAGACGTCGCTCCCAAAAGACGGGCTTTACAAGAAGCCACTGATGAGTTGAATTGTAATTTAGACAAACTTAAATTTCTTAAAGGGCGAATTGAAGAATTGGAAGAAAAGTTGGCTATTCTCACAAGAGAATTTGAGGCTGCTACCGAAGAGAAACGGAAATGTCAAGCGGAAGCAGACAAAACGACTGCAACCATCGACCTGGCAAATCGATTAGTAGGTGGTTTGGCTTCAGAGAAGATTCGATGGATACAAAACGTCAAAAAGTAATTGCTAAATTACTACAAATACTAATTAAATATTTAATTAACATTTATTAGTCAACATAATTGACCATTTTATATATCACAGTTACCGGGATTCGACTATGACAATTCCTGGTGACATGTTACTGGTCACTGCCTTTGTCTCCTACGTTGGTTGCTTCACTAAAAAGTATCGCATTGATTTGATGGAGCGGTCTTGGGTTCCCTACTTGGATAAAATGAACGTAATTAAAAAATAATTAAAGTCAGATTTTAGACCATTATTTTTTAATTTATATTTAAATATTTCAGCCACCAATTCCCATGTCTGAAAATGTGGATCCCTTAAGGTAAGTCTAAATAAAATAATTTTTTATTAATCAACATTTAATAAATTTAAACCAAGGGTTTTGACTGACGATGCTCAAATTGCCCAATGGAATTCATGTGGCCTTCCCAGTGACCGAATGTCCAGTGAAAATGCCACAATTCTCGTCAACTCTCAAGTAAGGTTAAATATTTCTAATTAATTCTACCACTTAAATTAATTTTTAATTTGAAAATTAGAGATGGCCACTCATGATTGACCCACAACTTCAAGGAATAAAATGGATAAAAAATATGTACGGTGAGTAAAATGAATACTTTAAACCAATTGTAAATTGTATAATTTAACAAAATTAATTAATTTTAGGAAAACTTGGAGACTTAAAAGTAATAAGATTAGGTCAAAAAGGATATTTAGATATAATTGAAGAATCCATCACAAAAGGGCATACAGTTCTCATAGAAAATATAATGGAAGCAGTTGATCCAGTTTTAGAACCCCTTCTTGCTCGAAATTTAATTAAAAAAGGAACTGCAATTAAATTGGGTGATAAAGAAGTTGACTATCATCCAAATTTTCGTCTTATTCTTCAAACAAAATTAGCTAATCCACATTACCCACCTGAAGCTCAAGCTCAAACTACTCTCATTAATTTTACTGTCACTCGAGATGGTTTGGAGGATCAATTATTAGCTGAAGTTGTTAAAGTTGAACGTCCTGACTTGGAGAGTCAAAAATCTCAATTAACCACACAACAAAATGAATTTAATATTTTACTCAAGGTATTTAACAAAATTATTATATTTCAAAATAAATGTAGTTAAACTACATTATAAAAATTACACTCTCTGTAGAAACTTGAAGATGATCTTCTATCTCGATTACAATCAGCACAAGGGAATTTCTTGGACGATGCATCTCTCGTAATTAATTTGGAAACAACTAAAAAAACAGCCGAAGAAGTTGAACTAAAGGCAAAAGAAGCCATTATAACATCTGCTAATATTGATGCGGCAAGAGAATTATACCGCCCAGCCTCAGCTCGAGCATCTCTATTATATTTTATACTGAACGAATTGAATAAAATAAATCCAATTTATCAATTCTCTCTCAAAGCATTCTCCACAGTGTTTCACAATGCCATTAAATTGGCCAATCCATCCAAAGATGTAAAGAGACGAGTGGATTATCTCATCGATGCCATTACTTATTCAGTTTGGCTCTACACTACGAGGGGCCTTTTTGAAAGTGCTAAATTAATTTTCACGGCCCAAATGGCATTCCAAATTCAAATTCAACGTTGCCCAGGTACATGTTTAACCCTAGAACCGCCAGCCAAAAAAATCACACCAACTGCCAATGCGCGCATTGGCAGTTAGGTCTTATATTTACATGTATAAGACCTCTTTGAATCAAACATTATTAAAATAAAATAAGTGGCGTTCAGAATAAACGATGGTAATTTTTTAAACGATCATTGAAAAGATGATTTGAAATACATTTATTTATTTGTAGAAAACATTCAACCACGAGACATGGATTTTCTTCTAAGACTTCCCATAATTCCCAATGTGTCCAGCCCAGTGGAATTCCTCAGTAATAATTGTTGGGGTGCCATAAAATCTGTGTCTCAGATGGATGACTATAAAGGTCTTGACAGGGAAATTGAATCAAATTCAAAAACATGGAGAAAAGTTGTCGACTCGGAGTGCCCTGAAAGAGAGCCCTTCCCTTCTGATTGGAGGAGTCGAATTGGTGTACAAAGACTTTGTATCATGCGATGCCTGAGACCAGATCGAATGACCTATGCTGTTTCCATTTTTATTGAAGAAGTAAGAATTTAATTTTAACTTTTTCATTTCTTTATAATTTAATTTTAATTATTGTAAATTTTTTTAGACACTGGGGTCCAAGTACGTCAAATTTGTTCGCCTGGATTTTGCTAAAAGTTTTAGTGAGACTTCAAAAGAGACGCCAGTCTTTTTTATTTTATCTCCAGGAGTAGACCCTCTCAAAGGTACACGTCCCTTTTTATAATTTAATTTTATTATAACGATTAGAAATATTTAAATTTTTATGTGTAGATGTGGAAAATTTGGGAAAGACTTTAAACTACACAATTGACTCTGGAAAATTTCACAACGTGTCGTTGGGGCAAGGGCAAGAAGTAGTGGCTGAGAGTGCCTTAGAGACAGCAGCAAGAGAAGGTCATTGGGTCATTCTGCAAAATATTCATTTAGTCTCAAAATGGCTACCAACTCTAGAAAAAAAATTGGAACAAAATGGAGACATTTCAGTGGATGAATATCGTGTATTTTTGAGTGCAGAACCATGGGGTCATTTAATTCCACAAGGGATATTGGAATCCTCCATTAAAATTACGAATGAAGCTCCTACAGGAATGATGGCAAATATTCACAAAGCTTTAGATAATTTTAGTCAGGAAACAATGGAGACTTGTTCCAAAGAATTGGAATTTAAAGCCATTCTTTTTAGTTTATGTTATTTTCATGCTGTGGTGGCAGAAAGAAGAAAATTTGGGACTCAAGGATGGAATCGATGTTATCCATTTAATACTGGAGACTTGACAATCTCTGTTAATGTACTTTTCAATTATTTAGAAGCAAATAGTAAAGTGCCTTGGGAAGATTTGCGTTATCTTTTTGGTGAAATTATGTACGGTGGTCACATCACTGATACTTTTGATCGTCGTTTATGTCGAACTTATTTAGAGGAGTACATGGTTCAAGAACTCCTTGATGGAGAAATTTCTTTTGCCCCGTCATTTCCAGCACCCCCGTCAACTGATTTTGCTGGGTATCATCAATACATTGACGACATGCTGCCAGTAGAAACGCCCTACTTGTACGGGCTTCATCCCAATGCGGAAATTGGATTTTTGACGACCAGTTCTGACACTTTATTTAAAATAATATTTGAATTGCAACCACGAGATGCGGGGACAAGTGGAGGACAGGCTGGGACGAAGGAGGAGAAAATGAAACAAATTTTGGACGACATTTTGGAGAAATTACCCGATCCTTTTGCCATGTCTGAAATTCAGGGAAGGGCTGAGGAAAAAACTCCGTATGTCATTGTTGCATTGCAAGAATGTGAACGAATGAATATGCTCACCATTTTAATGAGACGTACTTTAAGGGAGTTGGACTTGGGTTTAAAGGTGAGGAGTTTTTTATGGACTACAAAATTAAATATAAAATAATTCAACTATTTAATTGTCGTTTACTAGGGAGAATTAACAATTACGAGTGAAATGGAAGATATGGGCAATGCTTTATTCATGGTAAGACTACAGTCGTAATTAATTATCAATTGAGTGATGACTAATTTAATTTATAAAATTTTAAGGACCAAGTACCCGGGGCTTGGCTGAAAAAAGCATATCCATCTAGTCTTGGCCTTGGTTCTTGGTATGCAGATTTGTTGTTGAGAATTCGGGAGCTTGATATCTGGTCAGCTGACTTCCTCTTACCTCCTGCCGTTTGGTTAGCTGGATTTTTTAATCCACAATCTTTCTTGACGGCCATTATGCAAAGTGCGGCCAGACGGCAAGAACTTCCGTTGGACAAAATGTGTCTCCAATGTGACGTCACCAAGAAGACGCGGGAAGAGACGACGTATGATTAATTTAGCAACATTAAAATTAATTATTCTTATTCCTCCTCTTTTCCTGCTTTCAGGGTGGCCCCCAAGGACGGAGCGTGCGTTCATGGATTGTTTTTAGAAGGTAGCTTTTGAAACCGAATTATTTTTTGACATTTTCAATCATTTTTGTTTGTCAATAATAGGAGCGAGATGGGACATAATGATGGGGACGCTTGCAGAGTCCAAATCCAAAGAATTGTATTCAGCCATGCCCGTTGTATTCCTCAAGGCAATCACACAAGACAAACAGGATACGAGGAATGCTTATGAGTGTCCCATGTATTTTACCAAGTCTCGGGGTCCGACTTATGTTTGGACTTTGTATTTGAGAACCAAGGAAAAGTCTGCTACGTGGATCCTGGCTGGTGTAGCAATTTTACTTCAAGTTTAAAATTTTATTTATTTTGAGTTTTATATATTTTTAATGAAAGACTTATGACAAAAATTATGTTGATAGTAGTTGTAAAATTTAATTTTAAATGTTTTTTTTGTGTCATCAAGTTTTTACTCCTCGAGAAAATAAAAACAATTAAAAATTAGTCAACAACTGCATTGTTAGAACGGTCACATTTATGTTTTTTTGCAACTGAGACAAAGTCCCAGCTTCGGTTCAATCCTCACACTCCAACTTTAATTTTAAAGGGTTTCCACAGAAATGAAACCAAATGGGTTATAAATTCATACAAATCAAAATTAAAATATTTTAAAATTTCGGCAATTAGTCACCGGTAATTGCAATTAGGTCATGTGTATTGTAAAAGACTCATCTCAGTAATAATCAAAGTTCGGTTGAATCTAAAACAAGTTTTGTGACAAGTGTAATATAATGAACAGAATGATTTCCGATCAGAATGCAAACGAGCCTTCCACATCGATAAATATAGGCCACACTGAAAATGTCACATTACTTGAGGTACAAGATAATGATAAACCTGTCACTAATCATAAACCTCGTACCAGACCCAAAAGCGGGTACGCCCTAGGTCAGGATCAATCCCCTGATGGTCGACATGACCCATGGAAATCACGACGTGGCAATGCTCCATCGAGAGTCCCTGTTGAGCCTACAAATGTAACAGTCTCTGTTTTTATTCTCGCTTGAATGTATTTTTTAAATAAACTCATAACAATTTTTTACAGTGTTTTGACATGATCATCAGTTGTGGGTTTGGTTCCAAAGCTTACACTCTTGGCCCAAGTTTTGCTGGTAGACAAATTTTTTTACAAGATCCACCCTCTCAAAAAATAATTTTGAGTCTAAAACTTGGACAATCATGAATCATGATTCACTTGATTGTATGAGTTTTAGTCAAAATAAAGTTTTGAGAGGGCTGAGATCTTGATTCAGATTTGGTTTTTACAAGATCCTCAGTTCAAAATAAGATTTACTACCAAGGTCTACCTCGTTTTATTGGTCCAACTTTTGGTCTACATTTTATGGACTACTTTAGTCTTGACGTAGGTTAAATCTCACTATATTTTCACCTTGCAAAAATTAGTTCTTCATGATTATCAAATTTGTATCTGTATTTTATGTAGGAGCAAAACTTTGGTCGAATTGCACATGAATAGTTATGGCATCGTCATTTGTTCCAGGTGAGTTTCTTAATTACATTTTACCTGTCAAAATAATTTTAATAAAATATTTATTTGTAGCATAATCTACCTTTTAATCTATGGATCAGTTCGTTTTACAAGACGAGGAGAAGATGGACTCTGTTTCATGAGTTATTTAATCATGCTCATTTTTTTGGTATTTATTTTCAAAAAAAAAACTTAATTTTCATGAAAGAGTTTCAAAAATTTTGAATATTTTTAATTAGTCGATCTGTGGAGCCCTTGCTTCAGGATGGATGGCAGGTAGATAATTTTACCAATTAAATTAATTACCGATTTATTCATAAAATATTTGTTTCTTGATTGACAGTTATGTTTCCCTGTGGGTTGTTCGTGACGGGTGCCATTTTTTTGACAATTATAATTCTTGTTTTGGGAAATAAGTATTGTGATGTAAGTCTAAAATATTTAATTAAATATTTAAAAAACACTGAAAATTTTCAACAACTCCCTACAGAACCTCAGCATTCTCACAAATATGGTTTACATATTGGCTTTGTGTGGTGCTCTAGTTAGCAGTGGATTAATGGCCGTACTTTATCATCATTGTAAATTGGATAGTGGCACAACAACAGAGAAATTGGGGTCATTTGTTCTTCCATTGAGTGTCATCCCATCTTTAATGTCCCTTGTACTGATCAATAATTTGTTAAACTTTGAATTTCACAAATTAATTATAATTATTTCTTGTCATTTCTTGTAGATGTTGGTCTATGAAATGAAAAGACTAATTGGAGGTCGTAGAACAAATTTAAATGATCAAGAGTATATTGTAGCAGCCATTGTACTTTAAGTCGTATCCTCCCATCCCAATTAATTAATTACAGGTGAAAATCACTCGCACACTAAAGATGCGAGACAAAGTTTAATGAACAAAATATTGTATAGAATTTTATTTAAATTATTTCTAACTTGACTACATGATTCTGTAATAAACCATGATGACAAAATAATAAATTCCAGCAGTGACAAATGCAGCAGCTCCCACACAAGCAAGAAACCCTTTTGAGAAATAATTTAAATATTAAGATAATGATAAAATTAATTAAAATTAAATTAATTTCTTACAATAAGAATTTCGCCTGAATTTATCACACGGAGTGAGTTTCTTAGGTACAAAGATTTCTTCTGGAGGAGGGGAATATTGAACTAAGTGGCCATCTCTAATGGGAATAATTTGCTTGTCAATATTCTCAATTCGTAGACCATTAATTCGTCTCTCCGTGACTTGATTGATCCACAAAATAACATTTTTAGCACAAGTAAAACATTCTTTGTCATTGGACATTGGACCACATAAAATTCGAAAATAACTTGTCTTGAATAATTCGGGATTCTTGTTCAAATTTAAATAATTTAATCTTGTTAATCTCCCCAAACTGGAAGGAAGACAACGGAGCTGAATAAAATAATAAATTGTTTATAAAAATGTGAATACAATTAATTTAAATTTATAAAGAATGATTAACAAACCTGATTAAGAAATAAATTCAAATAAGTGAGATTGTAGAGAAGCTCAATGTCATTTGGTAGATAGACAATTTGATTACAACTTAAATCTAAAATTAAAAGATTTTCTAGTCTTGGAAATCTTTTGAAGAATCTACTAGGAATTTTATCTAGTCCATTATGAGCTAAATTTAATTTTTTAAACGTTTTTTCTGACAAATTGTCAATATCAATTTTAGTTAATTTGTCCAAATTGTCAATATTACGAAATCCAAAGTCACAAATAATATTTTTGTCGAGAATACGTGAATCATAAACATAGTTCATTATTTTGATGTCGTCATCTTCTTGATCATTTTGATTTTTGTCAAATTTTATATCCTTGAACTCTTCTTTGTCTCCTATACCATTTGCATTTTCGTCTTTAGTCATATTCTTTGCTTTCTCCTTTGAATTTTAAAAAATTAAATATAACGGTAATTCTTTGATTAATTAAATTTGAACAATAATTATAATAAACATACAATTTTATATTAATTTTAACCAATAATTTAATTTAATTATCCATTAAATTCCTCTAATTGTCAGTGGTACACCTGTTGATATTTATAATGAGGAGAAGGAGGAGGGAGGGAAATAATATGGGTGCCAAATAAAAATGTCAATAAAAATAAATATTTCAAGTATCCAAGACGATTCCAATTAGTCACAATTTCATTAATCCTTCATCCTCTCCAAAATGCATAACATATGCCCCAAAAATAGTTGTGTCAAGTAGGGGAAACTCCTTTGGAAGTAAATTTAAATATTTCCAAAAGTTGCCAACTTTCCATTACATAAAATGGAGGAAAGTTTCCATTATGACAAGTTGCAGGGAAATGAGAGAAGCAGCTGAAAAACGGTTGTTGTTGTCTGCAAATAGAGAATACTATTATAGAGAACTCTAGCTAAATTTAGACCCGACAAAATCTCCCTCTTTCTTGCTCTTATTTTTTTGGTCTTATTTCCCATTTTTTATGTATGAGCAAACAAAACAGTAAAACTTCTCCTGTTTGCTAAATCAGTTTCTTGTGCACTGTTTCATTTAGGATTGGAAGGTCAAGTGTCAAGTCGAGGTTTGAAGAGTACATTCATTTTGATGGTTCCTACTTTTACTCGTAGTTTTGTGGAGAGAAGGAGGTTAAAATAAGTTGAAATACAGTGCAAGTTGACTAAATACTTTATGAGAGTTTGTGCCAAGAGAAAAAAAAAAGTTGGTCACCGTCCGTTGTCACTTTAAATTCATGACTCTGTCATGTTTTTCTTTTCATAAGGTAAATTCAAGAATAAAATATTTTGGAAGAGTGAGAGTGTGGTACAATTTTAAGAGAAATTTTATTTAGCAGGAAGTATTGGGAAGCACCACGTGGGAGGAAGAACAATTTCATGTGGAATTGTTAATTTGCTGTGAGAATATTTTGCTCCATCTTTTTCTATTGTTGTGAGAAGGGTAAGAACAAAATTGTGATATAATAGAAGAATTTTCAAGAGATTTTGTCTGAGGATGGAATTTTAGGTGACAAAAACAAATTTTTTGTTGGTTTAAAGGAAGGAGAGGGAGGTCGGCATCTTTTTGTGTTTGAGAGATCTTGGTTGATGATGATGATGTGTGGAAGAAATACATCCATTGCATGACTCTCTCATCTTGATCTATAGTTTAGTTTTTGAACAGCTGGAGTGAATTTGTCATTAGACTCAAGAGGAAAAGATTTCAAATCTGAAGTTTCTTCAAAGAAAGTCTAATGGGACGGAAGAGAAATCATCAAAAAAAGGTTTGGTCTACAAGTCACGTTTAAAAATAATTTTTTTTTTATTTTGAGCCATATGCACTTTTACAGAGATACCAACTATAATTTATTATTATTATGCCAAATCTTTTTTTTTTGTTTTTAAAACATTTTTCTTATTTAGAAGAATATAAATTTATTACACACTTTTAGATTCTACAGGGTAGGCCAGGAAAGAAAACTAATTAGAGATGTACACAAACATCTCACTCTCATTACTTTTTTGTTGAGACGAGGATCCTACATTTAACTTAAATCGTCTACAAAAATTATTTCTAGTGATTGTTGTGATATTAAAATTATTTTTCTTCTAAATGGCATTACAGTCCCCTATTGTTCAGGCGGTCGAGTCATCCCTCATCACTTGCGACACTTCATCTGTCTATGGAAGGTAAGTTGTCATTTATTATTTTTGATTGTAATATTTTTTAAATACATTTTAATGCCATTTAAAATTTTGAGAAATATTATGGTTTGTAGATATTTAAAAACTAAAGTGGATTTTAAAAAGGGAGATTTAATACTAAAAGAAAAATATTTGGTGTGTGGGCCAGCCATTTTCTCAAAAGTGATTTGTGTTGGATGTCATTCTGATTTGAGTAAAAAATATTTCAGGTAAATTTTAGACTTCAAAGTTAAATTAATTCTATGTTAATTACAGGAGATGATAATATAATTTCTCTTTTAAATTAAAGATTTAAATGCACGAAATGTGCGTGGCCATTATGTCAGAACAAATGCCAGAAATCACCATTCCATGCTGTCGAGTGTCATTTTTTGGCAGAGAATAAAATACTGGTTAATATTTTACTAATTAATTTCAAAAAATTTTCATTAATTAAATATTAACCAGAGTTATTTTTGTCTGTAGCCACCGGAGGAAGTGGACTCTGTAGAATATGGGAGCATTACTATACTGAGAGCTCTGCTATTAAAACAGTCAAAACCAAATGAATGGAAAAAGCTCATGAGTCTGGAAGCTCACAATGAATTAAGGAAAGGTCTTCCTCTCTGGGATGCTAATGAAGAGCACGTCGTTAAAGTTAGTCCACTTACATTATTAAATGCTCATCAAAATTATCCAAATAAATTGTTCTTTACTTTATTTTAGGTTATTCGTGAAAAATGGAAACTTGGACATGTTCACACAGCAGAAGAGATTCACACTGTAATTATTTTGAATAGTTGTTAAATCTGCTAGGCAATCATGATGTTTTAATGAATTGAATGAAGTCGGCACCTGCTTCATCCAATTCATTAAATAGTAATTACAGATAAATATGTTTAATTAATTCCTAAAAATGATTCAAGAATTTTGTATGCATTTTTGACAGCTCTGTGGAATAATTGACGTGAATGGATTTGAAATTGGGGATGTTTATCCATTCTTGGGTATAGCTGTGATAATGTAAACATTATTTTAATGCTCAACTAAAAAACTTAATTAAAATCAATTTTTAATATTCTGTCTCTAATAATTTAGGTCTATGTGTGCGCATAATTGCGTGCCAAATAGTTCACATTTCGAAAATATTGATGAACAAGCTTGTGAACTTCGTGCTATCGTTGATATCCCAGCCGGAAGTGCAATTACAATTTGTTACAATTGTGCTCTCAAGGGCACGGCTGTCCGTCGAAAAACTTTAAAAAAATCAAAATATTTTGATTGTCAGTGTGATAGGTGTCGAGATCCAGTTGAATTGGGGTATACAAACACAATTTGATTTAATTTTTATTAATTTAATTTTAAATATAAAACCAAGTTAAAAAAGTTATCATGCCTAATTAAGAACATGAATGTACATATTTTAAGTAAACAATTTAATGTTGTAGAACCAATTTGAGCTCCTTGGCCTGTCCACAATGTAAGAAGGGGTCAGTGAGTCAACTAATTGAGTGGGTTGTCCCACCCACTCAAATTTGGGGGTGTAGTCGTTGTGTTTTCAAGTAGGTAAGTACAAAATTTTAGTGTAATTATAAATTTTTACACCTTGTTTTATGAAAAATAGAATGGAGAATAAAGACGTGGAAGCACTAGTCAATAAATATACCGCCATGTCTCTAACTTTACAAGACATCAAATCAAAAGAAGCATTTTTGAATGAAATTAAGCCTATCTTCCATCCAAATCATTATCTAGCCCTCGGTGTGAAATTTTCTTTATGCCAGGTATACTCCATAATATTTAATTTAATTGATATAAATAATAATTTACATCTTCTTCCAGTCTTATGGACGAGATGAAGGCTATACACTCCAACAAATGAGTACAGAGGACATTCACAGAAAATTGGCTCTTTGTCAAGAAGTCATGAAAGTTCTTGATGTTCTCACGCCGGGTTATTGTATTACTCGAGGTTAAAAATTAATTATTGAAAAAATTAATTAATTTAATTAATTGAATTAAATTTTTATTGTAGGACACATTTTGTATGAAATACAAGCAGCCGAGGTTTTGATAGCCCATCAAATGGTAGAGTCGGGAAAGGCCTCTAGAATTTTAATTAGAAAACGTTTACAAGGAACTGTGGCCACTCTACAGGAAGCGATTGCCATTTTTGAAATTTCTTATCCAACAAGAATGTTAGCTGAAGCTGCCAAAACACAAACTCTTGAAGAATTGACTACTTGGATTGCATCACTCAAACCTCATTTTTAATTTTTATCATTTAATTAGTATATTGAATATAATTTATTGATTCAATTAAGTATGAAGTTTACAGTCAGAAAATAAAAAAACAAAAAATGTTCTATGGACAGTATGAGTAAAAAGGGGAATTAATTTTGACAGTGAATCATATATAATTGTTTATTACAAATCTCAAGAATAGAAAAATAGAAAGTTAAAATTAAATGTCGCCATGAAAAGAAGTCAGAGATATAAATTAATAATTAAATTTTTATCCCATGAGCTGCATTTCCATATCGATCCAGTCTTTGTACTATAAAAAAAGATAAAAAAAATTTAGATAAATTCTTCACAAAATGAGTTGTTCATTTTTTTACTTACTTGAGGAACTTTGGTATAAACTGAAGGCTTTGTACCACAAGACTTTCCCCATGAAACAATACCCGTGAGGTAGGTCAATTGTTGCTCCTTACCTGCAAAAAAATTAATTTAATGACTCAATTGTATGAAGAAGACTCTCAAATCAGGAGAGATATTAAATCTTAATGAGGTAATAAATAGAAGTATGTTTTATAATAGAAAATGAACTGACTGAAACAAGCTAGACCTCCGCCACTGTCCCCAAAACAAGCATCGATACCCGAAGTTAATGGCCCGGCACAGAGCATAGATGTAGTGATATGCTGGGATGTGAATGAAGAATTCCTCAGGTGGTTGTCATAATCAAGTCCACTATGAATTCTTTGACAAGTTTCATGAGAATGAAGTTCCACCGTGGCATACAAAAGTTTTTCACTCAAAGTATCATGTTCTGTAATCCCATAGCCAGAAATTTGACAACGACTTCCAGGAGAGAAAGTGGGGCCTCTCAAACAAATTGGCTGGACATCCCAAGAACAATGAACTCCCTCTCCTTCATCATTCTCAATCTTTAGAATTGCAATGTCATTGTCATTTTGAGCCTTTGCATGAAGGCCACGATGCTTGACAAAATCTCTCACGTTGTACACTCTCCTTTTATCTCCAAGAACCACTTGATATGAACTTTTGTCAATTCCACTGTCAGCGAGACAATGGGCTGCCGTCAGTATGTGAGATGAAGAGATGAGGACACCACCACAAATATGATCATAATTATTTTGACCAGTAAAATTAAATAATTCTATTTTTGCTTGATATGGAAATTGTCCAGGTGCGGCGGGTTTCCCTCCAAAGATTCTTTCATTTCTGAAGGAATTTCGTCCACGCAAATGTTCACAATCACAATTTTGAAAATTTTGAGATGAATCATCTTCCCATCTTAGACGTCCCATTCTTTGTGATATTTTTTCCAAATTATTGGATCCCACGAGAATTGTTTCACCCATTGACAATTTAACAAAAATTATGAAGGTGGGGAGGAGAATCAAGAGATGAATTTTTGATAGTGACAAAATTGTTGGGAAAGTTCTGAGTATTATCATGATTAATTATTTTTTGAGGGATGGAGGCTGAAATAAAATAAATGATAAATAAAATTTATTTTAATAATTAATAAAAATTAAAGACTCACCGGATTAAAAACGTGTTCAGAATAATAATGATCAATTAAAACAATGACAGCTTCGGTTGGTCTCAAAGTCTCAAAATTATGATGCCGTACGTAATCTGTAAGGTCATAATTGTGATTTAAACAACAGACCAATATTTTAATGATTAATTCCATCATCAAAGACAAACCTGCTGCGTAATTATTTTTATTCTTCACTATCATTCCTTTTTTTTGACAGGGACACCAAAATTATTTAACTTGACAATTATTTCTTTTTTTTCCCTTGTCAACTCAAACGAAATATTGACACCTGAGCAAGACACTTGAATGAGATGACAATTTTGGGCAAAAATAGTTTTTATATCAGAAATTTAGACCCCCTTGTAACGTTCCTAACAATGACTCGGTTGAATCTTTTTAATTTTGTATTGATGGGACTAAAATTCTTCACCTCATCATGGGCATGGCCCTCTTCACCCTAGACTTAGTTTTTTGAATTTGAACATTGTCACTCTTTTGACCCATATTCTCATGTCTATTTTTTGCTACTGCGCCATTAATTGCATAATTTCCAGGTATACTCTATTCATCCATACCATGTTGACTATACACATACATAATTTTACACATCAAGTGCAAGATTGCAAGATTAATAAAAAAACTAAATATTTTCCCTTATTTTCTCATCTTCATGCCAGTCAATTCATACCATTCATGGACATGATTAAAAAAATTGCAAGTTGTGAATCTGCAATTAAAATAATCGCCAATTAAAAATATGTACACTCTACATGTCCTATACATATGATATATCATATTCCTTTTAATTGCAATAAAATAATTATGTTCCCCTTGACAAACTGATTAGAATAGAGTCAAGGAAAATAAATGAAGAAATTTATGATGGTAGACGGTGTCACGGCCAGGTCTCCGTCTTGATTCGCATGTAAAAACCTGTCGAGTTGACAATGCATTTGCATTATACATTACAAGTCAGTACATGGAATAAAACACATTGTTTTGTTGTCACTTGCCACTTGCTACTAAAACTTACGCAATCTTCCAGTTCTCTCTCTCTACAACTTTCTATACAATGTTTTATATCTATTTTTATTATTATGAACAAGTGGGCCAATGGAATTCAGGTTATCCCACAACGCATTTGTGGAGCTTTTCCCCATTATATTTTTTTGTTTATTTATTTTAATTCACTATTTTCCATTCCCGCCATCACAATTTTTGGTATAAATTTATGGAATTAATTTGAGGTTTTGAAAATATATTTTTAAAATTTTAAAAAATACATCGACAATAGGCTGAAAATTGGTTGGTCCCACAACTCCCACTGCGAGCCCCATGATTACAAATATAGTCAGATCGACAAATTCTATTACATCCTTGAAATATTGTCCATTTTGACAATTTTCGGAAAAAGTCTTTCCGCACGTAATGACACAATTGGGGGGGGGGGGGTATGCTCAATAGAGCTGGTGCCTTTTTATCTGCGTAAATTAAAATGTCAATTATTTATTAATTAAATAAATTGTTTAATATTTTAAATGCTTACTAAAATTACATTTACAAATTGTAGGCTGTTTATTTTCATAAAGACACAGTCCATTGATGGCATGATGATTACACACACAATCTGTATGACAAACGTTGAGGTCACATGGAGAGTGGGGATGAGGAAGTGTTACGTTGACTTCATCTGGAACACGTCGGTTGATTTGAGAGGCACTGCAATTTGTATAACCTGGAGGGAAATTAAATATAATAACTGTTGGCCATTTTCTTATATGAGGAAAATCAAGTAGAGGATGTTTTCGTCTCACTATAAAAAGACAAACAAAATTTTTTATGTGAGTTATAATGAAGAATTTATTTTAAAACTTTGAATACACACACATCCAATTTTAAATTAATCACATTTTTTCCTAATTTTTTTACTACTTCCGACACATGCAAGAAGAGCAAGAAAAATTATATAGGTGCGAATATGAAACATTATTGGGACAATTAAAAAGTCTTGACTTTCATTTTTGTTGTTTAAAATGTTTCATTATTTGTTTTGTTGTTATAATAAATGACAATAAAGTCATAATAAGGATGTAGACAACAATGGTTGTTCTACATTTAAATGAATTTTTTAAAATAATAAAGGTTGAAGCAAAGGTGTGAAAGATAAAATTGGCTTTGAAATTACGAGTACTGCATTTTATGTAACCCATAGATGATTAATTGTTGATTAAATTTATTGACTGAAAAATTTAATTGGAAATACTATTTTAGTTGTATTCTATACTACAGCCTCGATATAGAACGGTGCACCGCGGTGGGTTCATGGCAAATAAACTCTAAAATCGCCTTTATCAAAACCTGGTGGGTCCACGAATCATAAAAGTTGATCCCCACTGCCGTAGGTCAAAGTTTTATTTCGGTGGGTAATTACCCCCCACAACCAAAATAATAAAAGTGAGAGGGATAAAAATTGAATTTAATTGCCCAATTAATTTAAATGTAATCAAACACCTGCCCTTCCGTTTCTTGAATGTATTCCCTTTATTATTTTTAAATATATAATACATTTTTTTGTTGTAAAGTTGATTCTTTGTAAACTTTTAAATTGGAGTGTATAATTTTAACTATTGTCACAATTTACCCATTGGATTTTATGATTAAAGGGTCAAGTAATTTAGGCACGAAATTCTTTGGGTCAAGTACAAGCATGAAATCCCCGGAGGCAAGTAGTTTAATCATAAAATCTCTTGGGTCAAGTAATTTAGGCATGAAATTCATTGTCTCAAGTAATCTAGCCATCAAATAATTAAATTTAATGTAATTAAATTTAAATACCTTTAATTAATTCAATTTAAATTCCACTTGTTTATTTTAATTAAAAAAATTATTAT